>CM076572.1:1032894381-1032967427 GCA_034641835.2 Pinus albicaulis | reverse complement strand
TTATCAGATTTGTCCAACTGAAAAGTGATCCACGTATGTACATAATCCTCCACATCCTCCCTCCACTACAAGGAAAAGACCCTCTAGCGGATGTTTTTGATGAACCCCGTACAAAAATAGCCTAGAAATCCATTTGTAGCGGAGGTTACTAGAGTAGTTTTGCGGGTGGAGGTTTTTGCAGATGTTTTTTTCCGGTGCATTTCTCATCCTAAACTGCACCAGTGCCTTCAACTAGAGGAAGCACCAATGTGTACTAAAACTTGGCACACCGGGACAGCATGCGCTCGGTATAAATCTGCCCGGTGCATCTAATTATTGTAGTGCACTGGTGCTCTACACAGATTTAGCAGCGGTGCATCCTAAAAACCCATGCCAAAACTAAAACATCTTAGTGCGGTTGAAAGAAACCACCCGGTGCACCTCAAAAACCCGCACATTAGAACAGGAATAAATAAATAAAAAATTATGGCCAAAAATACACATTTTTCACTTTTCAGTCCTCTAGAGATCTTAAGCATTGGTGCCAATTTACCTTGTGTGAGGCGCCCTAACATCGATGCTTCCATTGCACGCACTGTTGTTTTCCATTACCCACCATATCCATTTAGAATTTTGCAAAATGGTGGGAAAATTTACTTTTGCAAATTATACAGCTAAAATGCCTCCTTGACGCCCAAATGTATAGGTATTCTACTTTTTTTTTCTATAATTAAACCTTTTAATGGATTAGTTTTTGAAATTAAGTTAAAATTCACCTTATTTAAAAATAATATTCCCGCGTGGTGCACTCAAGCCATTCGACTCGCACTGATTCACGGTGTTGCCTGTAAATTTACAGGTCACACTGATACCAGTGCTAATGCTATCCACATTGGTTCCGTGGCAGTACCGACATGGTACACCATTCTTTTTTTAAATTAAAAAAAAAAAAAACCGATGCAGTCGGTTTCCCAGCCGCACCGTTGACCATGTTGAAGTGCGGGAATGCGGTGCGTTGATGAAAATATGTGCCCTCGGCATATAATTTTGTCATCACACCACATTCTCACACTTCGACATAGTCAACGGTGTGGTCATGTAAACGACTGCACTGTTGACTATGTAGTGATGTCGGGAGTGTAGTGTGCTGCCTAAACTATACGCCCTAGGGCATATAGTTTGGTCAGCATACCGCCCTAATGATACTAATACATATTCAACGGTGTGGTAGGATATGCCACCACACCGTTAACCGTGTAACAATGCCAGGAGGTCGGTGCATTGATGAAACTATTCGCCCCGGGGTGAGTAGTTTTGCCAGCGCACCACCCTCCCAAATTTTTTCATAGTCAATGGTGCGATCAGTTAAACAACCACACCATTGGCCACAAGTTGAGTTTGGTGGTGCATTTGCTCAACACAACGCTTTAGATAGGACAGGTCATGATTTTCGGTGCACTAAAAATTTTAGGTTGCACTGCATCCGTTGCATGATAAAAACAAATGAACCATTATCGGTGCATGCCTGTTTTTTTGGTGCACCGATTGTTTTTTTTCTTTTCAAAAAACAATATATATATACTCCTAAATACATGTATCATTTAATAAAAAAATTGTATTTAATATTGAATCATTAAACGACGTCAAAGGAGAGAAGAGAAGGAACAACATCAACAACAGGTGGATCAGTTTAATGTCGTTCTCCAATGGGAGGCACGAGAGAGGGAGAGAGATATGAACCCTTGCCCTATTACACCAGCCACGCAGGTGCTCCTAAGGGATATAGGCCTCCTCAAGTTCTATGAGGAGGCTACATCCCTGAAGGGCCATGGTGCATTATTGCAACAGCTTATCCATAGGTGGAATGCCGACCGACAGGATTTTCAAGTTGGTCCTAACCAGTGGTACACACCCACTAAGGAGGAAATCTATTATATTACTGGCCTATCGAGGAGAGGGGAGGATTTTCCCTTGTTCCGAGAGGTCCCCATTGGCTACGCAGCAGGAAGTCAGTTGGTGTACTCCGAGACATACATTAGCACGGGTATACTATCTCCTGCATATTTTTAGGTCTCTACGGGTCAGTTACGTATTGCTTCATTTGGTGGAGAGGAGGTGCAGTGCCTCTCACTATTGATTTAGACCATTTCACACCATACCAGTGATGGGAAACACATTAGTTGCCCGCTTCTATTTTATGTTGATTCTTTGTTATAGGCGCCATGACTTATGAGGTGGTCTGCTAATTTTTTGTGGCAGTTATGTACAGATTTACATAGATGTCATGCTCAAGCACAAGGGAGGGTGAACTTCCCTTTTCCTTTAGATCTATTTTTTTAATATTTTGAGAGGTGTCCAAAGACGAGGCCTGCTTTTGTTCGAAAGCCTTGTAGGTTGATGCTGCATGTAAGGATGCAGATGTGGGGACAGATGATGACCAAGAGGGGCGAGTCAGTGTTTTCCGTGAGGATATCGCATGCTGCAGTTGCTAGCTAGTGTTGTTGAGCATGCCTTCATTCTGGTCCCCTGTCCGTATGATGGTTTGGATTGGTGAGGGTGTGCCAACATCGTATTTATAGATGATGAGCCTCCGGATGATAGAGGTAATATTAGTGTTTTCTTTAAATTTATTATAACATGTTATTTAACTTGTTTTTATTAAACTGTTTAATGAAATTGTCTAATTATTGTTGTGTACTTATATATTTTTTTTAGACATTGGGTCATTTGATGGTGAAGAGATGCCACCACCACCAAATGTTCCAAGTGTAGATCCCGATGGCGATCAGGAGATGGCAGATGTCGAGGATCAGGTCAGTGCAGACAGACCTGATCATCCTCATGTTGTGCGGGTACCGACTGGTGTGAGGCATCAGCCTGACACTAGATTAATGATGGAGTTGGGTGACCAAATTTGTCAACTTCTTGTGGAGGAGGGAGTCAGGACGACCACTTTTAGAGAATTACAAGCCTATGATATCCTGATAGCGATGTGGAGAGGCATGCCACGTGATATGTTGATCCTGATGCTACATGTCGTAGGAGCTAGCAGCTTAGTGGTGTGGATGAGGAGTGCCCTTCAATGTAGGCATGGTCGAGACACAGTATGTCGACAGTCGAGAAACAACGCATCATATGATGATCACCATCAGGGGAGTGATCATCGTTCACCTCGCGTCGTAGATGAGAAACCTGTAGCATCGACCACCAATCATGATCATGAGTAGGTTGGACCATCCATGTTGAGTCAGCCTTCTCAGCTTGCAACATGTAGCAGTCATGATCAGGAGCAGGCTGGACCATCCATGTCCGGTCATCATGATCAGCAATCTACAACATCCAACAGTACTCATGATCATGAGAAGGCTGGACGATCCATGTTGACTCATCATGAGGCACCAATACCAGATTAGCAGGCACGTGATGATTGACATCTATCTGAGCTTGTCAAGACTACACCATTGACTAAGAAGGCCTCAACTAGTACTACTATTGATCATGACGTACCAACAGCTGATATTTGACATTTATATTACAATTGTATTCTTTTGACATTATATATATATGGTCCATGCATTTTATATTCATGCTGCAGTTGTACTTAATTTACATGTTGGTGATCATCATGATGTGTATATTGTTAGGTCATGTTAGATAGGTTCATTTATGTGCAGCTTGCAGATAGATGTGTATGTGGTAGCCGTTATTTGACATGAGATGTATATTTTATGTTTTTGTTGTGATGATGTTATAAAATGCTTGTGTTTTGTTAGATGATCATGATCACGATGATTAGATGATGTTAGCGAATTTGGATGTGTTTTTTAGTCGAATATGATGTTGGTACGATGGTTATTATGATCGTGATGTTTATTAAATATTATGTCGTGTTTGTAATTGAAATTTTAATTTTAATTGTATGTAAAATTGTATTTGTATTTGTAATTGTAATTTTAATTGTAATTGTAATATTTGATTTATTGTGAAATGATTGTAATTGTAATTGTATATATGTAAAATTGTAAAATTGGAATTGGAATTGTAATTGTATGTAAAATTCTAAAATTGTAATTGCATGTGAAATTGTAAAATTGTAATTCTAATTGGAATTGTGTGTAAAATATTTGTAAAATTTTAATTGTATTAATGTGAAATGATTGTAATTGTAAAATTGTAATTTTAATTGTAATTGTATGTGAAATTCTAAAATTGTGATTGTAATTATAATTGTAATTGTAATTGTATGTAAAATATTTGTAAAATTTTAATTGTATTAATGTGAAATGATTGTAATTGTAAAATCATAATTTTCATTTTAATTGTATGTAAAATTCTAAAATTATAATTGTAAATATTGTAATTGTAATTTTAATTATAATTGTATGTGAAATTATAAAATTGTAATTGTAATTCCAATTCTAATTCTAATTCTAATTGTATGTAAAATATTTGTAAAATTTTAATTGTATTAATGTGAAATGATTATAATTGTAATTTAATTGTAATTGTAAATATGTAAAATTGTAAAATTCTAATTGTAATGGTATATATGTAAAATTGTTAAATTGTAATTGTAATTGTAAATTTTATGTAAAATTCTAAAATTGTAATTGTAATCGTATGTAAAATTCTAAAATTTTAATTGTAATTGTATGTGAAATTGTAAAATTGTTTGTAATTCTAATTGTATGTAAAATATTTCTAAAATTTTAATTGTATTAATGTGAAATGATTGTAATTGTATGTAAAATTGTAAAATTGTAATTGTATGTGAAATTGTAAAATTGTAATTGTAATTGTATGTAAAATATTTGTAAAATTTTAATTGTATTAACATGAAAATTTTAAATGTATTAATGTTAAATGATTTTATTAAAATTTATAAATTTGTAAATTTGTAAAATTGTAAATAATTGTAAAAAAATAAATCTAGAATAATATGAATTTTTGTAACATAATAAAGTTTAGAAAATAATGGAAATAAATTCATGTACTTTAGAAATATGATTATTTTATTATGATCTTGCATACCCAAAAAAAAGAACTTTATACAGTACGCCATTGTTTTTGAGATCAACATAATTGCAAATTATCAAGTGAAATGATTTTAACATTAGCACAATGCAAATTGCCAATTAATTCAAAATACATATTATAATGGTTCAAAAAACGAGTCTTAGTTATAAGGTAATTAAGTCTTGAATTCCACTCCAAAGTCTTGTGTCATGTGTTTATCATCCGCATTTTTTGTGCAAAAATGGTGTCCATATGTCCACATAGATGGGAACAAATTCACCTATAAAAAAGTTAAAAAATCATAGTGTCATGTGTCTTCTAAAAATCCAACAGTTAGAATATGAAATATAGATGTAATTACATTGGAAAAGTGCATTATTAAGTTTCAAATGTACATATAAATTAAATATATTATTACTGAGTTGGTGCACCCAATCCCTACGTTTAGCACATCCTCTTCAGCATGCAGGTAACGATCGGTTGCACCATATTTCTCTCTGACTGGGTCAACAACCCAACTGTTGGGGCATATTTTTGGCATATTTTCCTTTTAATGATTGGGATAAGGCACACTTCTACTATTCAACTGTCTAAATTATTTCTTGTCACTATCCCATTTCATTCTCTTTTGTTCGTACAATGCGACCCACAGTTGTGTCGCTTCGGAATTGTAAAGAACAAATTTATTGATTGCTTAAATTTCTGCATTTGATGATGAAATCAAACTGACATATAGTACATATGAGATAAGAATATACAGTATATCAAAGTTCAACATGAATATTTATTTTGTGTAAATAATTTGAAAAATTATAAGTTGCTTACTCTTTATCAAGCACCTTTTTCCATTCGTTTGGAGAAGCTCCCCTTCTCTTTTGTCTTCATCCCTTTCATTATCCCAAATCACCGTACATGGTTTGTTGTTGATATGATTGATGTAATCAGTGGCATAGTAGAAAGACTCATATGGTATGTAACCCTTTTCCATAGACCCCTCGGGTTCTTCCCTTTGTCGAACAAAACCTTTCAATTTCTTCATGTACGTCTCTAAGAAGAACATCCAACGACAAGAAACCACTCCAACTAATTCAACCTCATCTACTAGGTGGATTAGAAGATGAACTTGCAAGTCCATGAAACTCGTCGACAGTTCCTTCTCAAACATATAAAAAATCTCAACTATCTCTTGATGCCACCGTGGAATGCTAGCCACGTGAATATCCTTTGACGCGATCCAAGGTAAAAATACCGATAATTTAGATATGGCATGTCCTAGGTCTTGGGGGAATTCATGTTTCACACACCCACGCATGAAAAAAGGATAACGACACTGCAAATTTATAAATACGTGCAATAATATACAAAATTAGTTATGTTTTATGGTCCCTGCATGGGATAAAATTTAGTAATATAACAAATAATAAAATCATGCTTTTGACATTATACGTACTCTTAGAGGATCCAAATGGTCATGAGATTTAAACCCCGACAAATGGTCATCCACAGTGAAGCAACACTGTAGTGAAGACTTGTATGAAGATGGCACCCTCACACCCATTTTAACTTCCTTTGCCAAAGAAAGATGATATTTTCTTTAAATCCATGGGACATCACCTTCTTTGAAATACCATGAATTAGATGGACGAGTGCCTGCCTTTGATCCTTTAATTTCTAATCATCTTGGCCAATATTTCTTTTTAGTTTCTGAGGTAATCAGATCTTTCCTAATAGCCATTGTGTCACTTTGTTTCGATGATATGTGCCTCCATAAATAATATTAAAATTTTTTAAATATATGGATGGGATATAATAAGTGGGTAATATTAAGATGCTCCCAATATGGGATGTTATAAAAGATATATTTCCTTTTCATCCCAATGGGAAATTTCTCAACATAAGTGTCGAAGAATTATGGATCATCAAACATAGGCTCCCCATTTGGATCGGACATTTGTATGAACTCCTTCTCCTTCTCTCTCTCGTATTCTCTAACCCATTTAGTTGGTGTCATTATTGGAGGCCTTTGGTTTCTCTCTCATTTACCATTGAAAGTGGATGCTGCTCTTCTGTAAGGGTGTTCTTTTGGGAGGAATACCCTAGAGCAGTCATACACTAGCTTTCGTAGGTGGTTGGACCATCTAGCTTTCAGATAAGGTCCATAAAATTTACATCGAAAATACCCTTTTGTTACAAGACCTGCAAGATTATTGTATACAATTTATATGCATGGCATGTTAAAGAATATCATGAAGATCATAACAATTACAATGAATTAAATAAATAATATGCGAAAGAATATTGTTACATATATAAACAAATCAATAAAAATGTAATTTAACAGAGAAAACTCCTAAGCCTAGATAATCATGTGTCGTGTAAGCACATATATCATACAACGTGAAACTCCTCTCTCCTGCGATGGGTCTTGATACATCGTATACAATTATCCCATACCATAATTCCTTTAATTCATATACTAGTGGTTGTAAGTAGACATCCATATTATTCACTTGTCTTCTATCAATGACTATGAGAGCCAACATAAGATGTTGATTCTTCATGGACAACCATGGGGGGATATTATTATTGTTCACTACTACACGGCAAATATAATAGTGGGTGTTCTGGAGGGAATATGGGTTGAAACCATCCATGGCTATGCTAAGTCGTAGAATTTGTACTTCATCCTTGAATTTTTTGGGCCATGTATCTTCTATAT
This sequence comes from Pinus albicaulis, assembly GCA_034641835.2. NCBI lineage: Eukaryota > Viridiplantae > Streptophyta > Pinopsida > Pinales > Pinaceae > Pinus > Pinus albicaulis. The sequence continues at coordinate 1,032,959,713 of CM076572.1, read as the reverse complement.
GCTTCATGGATATTGAATATGTTGGGATTCACATAAATCCCAACTCGCTTCTGTGTGAGGCATGCCATCCCTGCAACATAGTTATTCTTTGCAACGAAAGAGCCTTTGAATCCTTGGGACTATAGGCATGTGCCTCAATATCTTAAAAGGAAGACCACATTATTTACACTTCTTTTTCTTATTTATCATACCTGTCATGCCCACATTTTAGACATATCTCTTTGTCTGCATATTCTCCTTTATATAGAATACAATCATTTGGACATGCATGATATGATATGTACTCAACACCCAATATTTTCAACAATTTCTTTGACTCTTCATAGCTACCGGACAAGACATTATGACTCGAAAGAACCTTATATTTGAATAGAATGTAGTTGGTGATCATGGACAGTATTAAATGTATATTAATGCTGGTATAGTTATTAACATTCATAAAAATGACCATTTTTAATGTTCATTGTGTGATTATATTTCTCAAAATTATATAAGGGAGGACTTTATGGTAACTTACCTCAAAATTTCCGAGAGACATGCATTCGACAAGCCAAACTTTGCTTTCAAGTTGTAAAGTAACATCGTTGTCCCCGACTGGTAGACTTTGACTGATCGTCAAGTCCATTGACTGGGGTGGTGGAAGAAACTTTAAGGCTTTCGAAAAAGGTGTCGACGATATGAGAATCATCCCCTAACTGATCATCATTTTGGAATGCATCTACCAACATTGTCTAAATGGCAGTCGTATCCCTTAAGTAATCATCCATACTAACCTCTATTTGATTGCCTCTATTTCTAGCTTGTGAAGAACTACTATTGTTGTATTCATTCCTATTTGGTGAATCTAGACGTAATGGGAATTGAATAGGTGGTTTATTCAACCATTCTTGGTATCGTTCCTCTCCGATTTTTTGTCTTAATTCAGTCTTCTCTCAATTTGACATTGTCATGGGGTGCAACGGAAGATGGTAGTTAAGTCATTCATCACCACTAGAATCCTAATAATTTCAAAAAATATATTTGAACATGATAAGTACAAAATATATGATATCAATTAGTAAGCACGTTGACAATATTGCATGATTAATTGGTTTTAAGTTGAAATAATTACATTAATTAATATACCAAACAGATACAATATTGTTACAATTGGCAAGGTGAAGCAGTTGTCCATTTTCATCTACCAAATGTGCCTTGCAGTATGTTGTTATTGATAAGAGCTTCTGATGTTTTGAAGTTGTTTGAATATTTTATGCATCGGAACTCGATTCTAAACTACATGAACCTACAAATTTGTATACATTATAAATTTTATTAAGTTGATTGACATGGATAAGAAACATAATTCAATTAGATAATGAAATAATAAATAAAATATAAAGTAAATATTACGTCTCGAGATGGATAAGGAGAACTCGGTGATGGAATTTGAGAAGTATTATGGAATGAGCTGAATTTTGAAGGATTGTCCATTCGATATAATTATGATATTTTCTCCCTGCATTTAAGAAAAATTAACAAAAAATTTTGGTGTACACACCTAAAATTAATTCTGGTGCCTTAAAAATGGACTTATTGTTATTGGTGCTAATGTACAGTTAATCGCACTGGTGCAGTTTAGTTTCTGTGCATCAGTGCCATGTTATTAATGGAAGCACCAGTGTGGTGTTATTAATTCACGCACCAGTGACGAATAGCTGCAAATAAAAAAGTGCAAATTCATTTTTGTAAAGTGAAAAAAAACGATATATTGAAAAATTGGCAGCAAAATATTTTTGAAAATCTAATTTCATAAAACAATTCTTTAAATAGTAAAAAAAATTCATTATTTCGCTATTTTTGCAAAAAATTTCAGCGAGAGATTTTCACGAGACATACCTGGAGCACGAGAGCACAAGAGCACTGTGGAGCAGCGAAATACTTTCAAACAAAACTATTCAGACAATGATAATGCTAAACCTCTGTTGATTAGAATTTAAAATGATCTGGTGATTAAATTTTATTGTTTTTTACATTTTCTGCAGTATTTTTTACGCAGTAAGTAAAAAATTTAAATTTACTGTTCATTTTCAGAAAAAATAAACAAAAAAAATCCATTTTACCCTAAACCCTTGATTCTTTTTGTTGCTTCCCTTGCTTCTTCCTGTTTATGTGATTTTAGAATTAGGGCTTTTCATTTTAGATTTATAGGGTTTATATATATATATATATATATATATATATATATATATATATATATATATATATATATATATATATATATATATATACCATGAAATCTATGTAGTGGGATGACCCCCATATAGTGCAATCCTCGATCCCCATCCATGTCATCCCTTGCATAAATTTAAAAAAGAATAGTTTTTTTTAATCGGTGCACCCTGTGTAAATGAGCACGCCGGTGTGTTGTTTTATCATAGTGGCACACGTACTATTTCTTAAAAAAAAATTAAAAACATATTTTTTTTAATCCATGCACCATATGTAAAATAGAGCACAGGTGCACTATTTCATTATAACGCACCGCATACCTACTTTTTGACAATTTTTATTTTTTTAAAAAATCGGTACACCTTTTAAAATATAATTCACCGAGTCTCCTTGTTTACAGAGAGCATCTTACGGTGGTCCCCTATTTTTGTGGTGTGTTTATAAGAATATGTCACACCGTGTCCTCTGTTAATCAGTGCGCTAGTTAACATATAACGCACCGATGCTCCTTGTTTATATAGAGTACGGAACGATGTTTCTACTATTTTGGCAGTGCGTTTATAAGAACAGTTCGCACCGACTGCGGTGCTTACCTAATTAAAGGCGCACCATTTTCGTGATATTCTCTTTTTACCTAAAAATTTTATGATTTATTTATAATATATATTAACTAATGGTATGGTACATGTTTCATATTGATAAAGAAATGGCTCACAAGATATCAAGTAACACAAATTCTGATAGCACATCAAGAAAAGAAAAAAATGCAAGTTCTTTGTAAATTCTTTAAAAAAATAATATTTTTGAACTATATGTAAGTTTAACTAGTATGAATTTTTTACTGTGTATCATGTAGAGCCACAAAATGGTGAAGCTCGATAAGATTATTTTTTATCTAGGACCAGAAGAGCCTAAAAGGTTGATGGAATAATTGCAAAAGGATGAATCAAGTGGATGAAAAAATACTATCAATTTAATATGAGTTTCTTTAATTAATTTTCATTAATAATATACTTAAAATTATTAGATAACATGTTTCAAACAATCTATTAATTCACATATGTTTAATTTTCTACATGGACCAACAACTTAGAAATGAATGTTGTTCTAGGAAAAGAAAAAAATAGAATATGAAAATGAAAATGAATTGCAGCTTAGCGCATCTGGAGTGGTGCCGAAGGTTAACAAAAGGGGGAATTTTTTTACAAACCTTTGAGGGATTTAGTGGAATGAATGTATAGACATTCTTTCCACTTGTAATACAAAAATTAATCTAATGATTTGAAGAACCAAATTTTATCTAAGCTACAGGATGATTTTCCAGAGAATTGGTCAATGAGACATGTCAGAATTTTAAAAACCGTACAACAACAAAAAAAAGGAATGAAAAAGTAATATTCCTTTAAATGTTTATATATATATATATAAAGTAATCATTTATAAATATCACTTTAGTTATATTTAATTTTTATATATCAATATAAAAATTAAATAGTTTATTGTCATGTTACATTTTTCAGGAATATTATGAAAATCTCAAAGGATGAACGAGATGATATCAGAAATATGCGAGTAGGAATGTCCAAAAAAGTGTACAAGGAGATGGTCAAACAAATGGACATAATTGCATCACACGAGGAGCCATCTCAACAAAAAAGTGCTTCAAATGTAATATGTAATCATTGAATTTTATGATTAGGAACAATAAATAAACAATTTAGCTTTAAATATTGATTTTCTAGTATTTTCTTGCAAAAAAGAAAAGAAAATGGAACTCATTCAGCACATAAAATGCGACGACAAGGAAGAAAAGGGTTGATATCTAAGTTTGTGAGTAACTGTTGCTTCCTTATAAAAACTTAAATAGTTTTCATCTTTGTATATTTTAAGTTTTTTTACAACAATCATCATTGAATGTCTTCAAGCAGGTACTAACATACAAAGAAGAACAATCAGACAAATTGATTCACATTGGGTTAAATATGGGTTGTGAGTATATGTTGGCATATCATAAATTAATTGTGGAATTTGTAAGCATATATCAATCTTGTTTTACTTAGCTATGTCTATAATTAATTGAAAAAAAAAATATTTCATATTAAATATATGATTTTTTATGGGGTATAAAAATTGCAGGAAAAAAAGTATGGAAATGCACCAAGAAATGAAATGTTGAAAGATGGCATGATATTTGGTTTTGAAAAAATGTGTATAGTTCATGAGTCAATTGTTCCTATGGTACGTAATTTATTTTCGATTTACATTGATGTATATTATTTAATATTGCAATTTTCATTATTCTCGCCAATGCATATACACTCATTACAATTTATTTTTATGTTTGTAGATGGAAGGTGAACAAGAAGAAAACACTCAACACCATGAAGAAAACATTCCTCAAAATAACCCAAGTCATGGAAGTAGATCAAGAAGTTATAGTAGTTCAAGTGAAGAATGATGATAATTATGTTTTGGGTATCAAAGCAAGGTATTATATTTTTTGAAATATTTGTCTGTGAAATTAGAAATTTTGTTTAATGTAATGGACATAGTGTCCCAAATCAAGGAGAAAAGGGAACCAATAACTATCCCATTTTGTATGACAAAGAGTGCCTTATTCATATATATAATAAACTATGTTTTAATTTATTCTATTGCGTTCTCCATTGTCGCTGTGAAATGTAACGCCACTGATTAAATATATGGATGATTAAATATTATAATGAAGAGATGTGAAATCTGATGATATGATATAACAAATTAATCCAAACATCACATTCAAATGCACTAATAAAAATTTAATCGATATGAATATTATTATAAGGTACGTGTCGAATTTTGATGAATAATGAATTTTAAAAAACCAGAATAATTGCACTGTCACAAGTTGATGTTTATACAACCTATGGGCACCGCACAAATACTAATACCAATACCAATTATAACTCTCGGTATGTTTGTCAAATACTGCGCACTGGTGCGTTTCTACAACCTATGGGCACCACAAAAATACCAATACCAATACCAATTATAACTCTCGGTGTGTTTGTGAGATACTGCACACTGGTGCACTTCTACGATGTATGGGCACCGCAAAAATACCAATACAAATCCCAATGATAACTCGTAGTGCATTTGTAAGATATTGCGCACCGGTGCATTTCTACGACCTATGGGCACCGCACAAATACAATTACCAATACCAATTATATCTCTCAGTGCGTTTATGAGATATGGTGAACCAATGCATTTCTACAACCTATGGGCACCACATAAATACCAATACCAATTAGAACGATCGGTGTGTTTGTGTGATAGTGCACACTGATGTGTTTGTATAATACTCCGCACTGGTGCATTGATTCGACCTATGAGAACTGCACAAATCGCAATACCAATTAGAACGGCCTGGTGCATTGTATTAAATAGAGTGTGCTTGATGTTGTGATAGACCTTAACAGCCCAGTGCATGAACCTTCGACTGCCTCGGGGCGACCGTCTGGATGACATGCACTGGGAGGGTTCTAAATGCCCCGAGACATCCTATATTTGTTTTCGATCACGGTTCTTGGTACGTTTGCAGTACCACTGCGTTCACTCTAAAAAACACTAGTGCATTGACAACTGGGTAGTGCACTGATGAGAAAACATTCGTAATAAACTCCAACCGCCCAATTTTTTTTAGTTGTGTTGAAATTCTGTTCGAAGCTCCGCCAAAACCTCTATGACCACAAAAATATGTTGTAGAAATATTTTTTTTTGACAATTTTAGCCAATTTTATAACACTAAAACCTCCATTATAACGTCTGCTAGAGGGTATTTTCCTTGTAGTGCTCATCTTCTCCCAAAAGTACCCTCTCTCCAATAATGCCAAAGAATGACAACACCCTAGTATCTAGCCCATGGAAAATTGTGGCGCTCCTTGAAGAGGTGCCTCCTGAGCCAAGATGATTTCAGAATGTAGAGTCGGTTCCCATAGAACAAAATTCCATGTCATACAAAATAAATTCCTAGCCTTACCTTCATTCACCTGCTCCAGAATGTTTTTCACCTGAATATTTGTATCCACACTAGCACATAGTCTAATATTCATCTCATTGATCATATGAGCTTGAATCCTACTTTGTTCAACACAGTCTTCCCCCTTATTAAGTGTGGCAAACTGTCCCTTCTTGCTTAGGGCATATGCAATTGCATTGAGTCTACCCAACTTGTACTCAATAGTCATGTCAAACTCTACCAATAAGTCCTGTAAACGTGCCTTTTTCACTGACAAGTTCGGTTGGGATGCAAGATAAATCATTGTAACGTTTTCAGATTTGAAAAAAATGGCTTCCCAATCAAGTAGTGTCACCAAAATTGTAAATAGTGGATGAACACAATCATTTCCTTCTCATGAACCATATATTGTCTCTCTCTATCCTACAAATTTTGACTCTCATATGCCATTGGATTCCCATCCATCATGAGTACTCCCCCAATCGCAAAATAAAAATAAATCGTGTGCACCTAAAATGGTCTCTCAAAGTTACATAGTTTCAATATAATTATTGTAAGAATCCTCTTCTTCAACTCTTCAAATGTTGCATGACATTTCTCTGCCCAATTCCATCACTTATCCTTCTTCAATAGTTTTGTCAGTGGCGCAGTCACCTTGGAATAACCCTATACAAAATTCTTCTTCTAGTTAATCATCCCCAAGAATACTCTCATATTCTGTGGCTCATCCCAATCCTCAATCGTGTGTACCCTTCTCGACCTGATCCATACATGACCTTTACCCATTATGTGACCAAGGAATGGAATCTCGGTTTGAGTGAACATACACTTCGACTTCTTCAAGAACACCCGATTCTTCCTTGCCTCAAATACCAAATCCATGTGCTTATTATTATCCTCCATGTTATAACTAAAAACCACAATGTCTTCTAGGTATAAAACCACAGATGAATCCAAATATGGATGCAAAACATCATTCATCAATGTGAAATAAATAGCAGGAGCATTGCACAACCTGAATGACATGACAAGGAGCTCAAAACTCCCATACATTATCACTATTATGGTATTATTATCATCTCCTTCTACTATCCACAGCTGATAATACCCATGCCCCAAATCAAACTTTGAAAACACTTGGGATTTCACACGCTTGTCAAAGAAATCTACAACAAGTGGGAAAGGAGACATGTTCTTTATCATTTTCTTATTCAGTGCATGACAATCACAACACATTTGTTACTCATTCATGTCCCTTCGCTGAAATGATATTGGAGCACTATATGGAGACCTTGAAGGTTGTATAAATCTCGCATCATATAATTCCCTCAATCACTGCTTCAAATCCTCTAACTCTCGCCATGAAAAATGATAAGGAGCTTTTGTTGGTGATTAATTTCCCGACTCTATCTCAATGTTATTTTCCACTACACATCTTGATGGTAGTACTTTAGGAAATTCATTAGGTATGAAATATGCATATTTTTCCAATACATTGTAAATATCATTTGGAATAGGCATTCCCACTCCAACATCCTCCTCAACCTCCCTTATGATTGTCACATATGTCTCAACATCCACATCCTGCATCACCCTACTCATACTTAATGCAGACACATGTGATGGGCCTCTAAATTAGACATAAAATAAGGCCCTTCTAACCTTTCTTAGGCCCATATACCTTTCTTTTGCACATAAAAATATATATTAAATCTCTCCTTCTACACTTCATAATGTTTTCTTATGATTTATTATTTTCTTTGGAAGGTTTAAAGGTAATTTAATATTTGTGCCTAATATTGGTTATTTTTGTTGAATATTGTGATAATATTGGGCAAATTATGTAGATTTGGAGAAGGAGATCATTTACGGACTTGCTACCTCCCACTCAAAGATCAATATTGAAGAATAAATTAGCACAATGTCAAGAAGTTATGGAGAAATATTGGAGAGATTCAAGGGGTTTGTCCATCCTCCTTACCTATCAAAGGCAGCCAAGAAAACTGAGGACGAAGTGCACTGAATCTATGGTTTACTTGGAGTCAAAATGGACTCAATCACTATTTTATAGGGAGTTGTTGGTAGCTACCCTTGAGGATAAATAAAGTAGATCAAGAGATAATTAGGGTCGATGCCGGTCCATTTGATTCCACTCGAAAATTTTGATGTTGGCTATTACGATTTTTTTGCTTAAGACCCTTGGGATGTAAAAAAACTATATTTTTGTAATGCAATGAGTATTAAAATGGATTTTCACTGACTTAGCTCGAGAGAGTTGGGCCCGTGGGTTGGGCCCAACCCATGTGCCTCAGCTTCTCTATTGTTATCATTATTTTCTTTTTGTCATTTAGCTAGTTTTATTTCTAATAGTTCATTGTTGTTTATTTTTTTCTTTCAGTTTTGTTGTTGTAGTTATTCATTTGCTTACGAGAGTAATAAAGAAGAGGAAAAATTCAAAATTTATGGTTAATATTTCTACTCTCATCTATGTCAATAGAGTTTGAGCAGGGTTGACCTTCCCACAAGCCAAAAAACTTCTTTCTGTTCATCGTTTTTAGCACACATTTTTCTGTTTTTCCGTGCATGAATCCACAGGTTTGTTTGCAGAAATAAGTATCAATAGTCCTAGAGAAGTTTATCAAGCTGTCCAGCTTCATTTTCGAGCTTTGTTTTCATGCCTAAGCACTGCTATTTTGCCTCCATTTCCCTCCTTATTCTCTCCTTAATAGCCGCCACACCTTTTTATTCACAAAAACCAATTAAAATTTTTACCTCCGCCTTACTCTTGGAAACTCCCGCTCATCATACTTCACTCATCGAAAATAATAGATATCTTGCATTATATGTTTATGCTCTCACATTCCAAGACCTGATTGAGATATTATTTACATACTCCACCATGTCATCTTACTTATCACATTTTGCATTTCGCTCCACTGTCCCATCACATTGCACATTTCACATTTTCTTTCCCATTGCATTTCACATTTTTCTCCCTCTACCGAATATCACTTCCACTTCTCCACCAGCCTTGCGATATTGCGATATTGAAATATCACATATCACCTATCGCATGCCTTCCTCCGATCACATTTCTCATTTCACAATTCGACCCTCATCGCACCTTGCACTTTGCACTTTCATCCTGACTGAACTTCTGCTTCTCCTACAGCCTTGCGACATTGCGATATTGCGATATCTCATATCGTATATTGCATTGCCATCCTCCCATCACATTTCACATTTCACAATTTGAGCCTCATCTCATCTCACACTTTGCACTTTCCTCTTGATGCACTTTCGCTTCTCCACCAACCTTGTGATATTGCGATATTGCGATATCGCATATCACATATCACATTTCCATCCTCCTGTCTTAATTTTTCCATCACACTTTTCAAGGCCTTCCTCCCCAAATAATTTTTTCTATATTATGCACTGTAATAAAAACCAAACACCTTTTTCACTCCTCTAAGCCTTGTTTCAAGTGCTAAGCCTTCCATTAACATCTTTAGCCCTTTCCCTCAAGACTGCAATCAATACTTTCTCAATTAGAATTAATTCATAGATCGCTTAGCTGCATGGATAGAAGCATGGTAGATAGAGCATAATATAAGTAGGGTGTGTTTTGCCGATTGGCTAGGTTAAGTGTGGTTTAAATTAGTTTATTTTCTGCCATTTGTTTTCAACAAGTCAAATTAGTTTCCTTTCCATCATTTCCTTTCTGCAATATAAATTAGATTCTTTTCTGCCATTTATTTTTAGCAAGTTAAATTATTTTCCTTTCCTGTCATTTCTTTTATCAATTTAATTTATTTTCCTTCCTCTCATTTCCTTTCTACAATTTATTTTAGTTTCATTGAAGTGTGACATACTTCACCGAGAAACCATAGAAGTAGCACCCTTTCGTAGAGTGGAAGAGCATGAAATGAGTAGAATGCATATACTATGTATATAGAACTGTCACCTCTAAGTTTGTTCGAACCCCGTGTTGATAAAGTAAAGTAAGGAAGCCCTAGGGAGTTGCAGCACTGTTGGTGCAATACCAGGGCTCACCACTTTTTGGCATCATTTCCAGGTAGGTGTCTAGTATATCCTTTGATTCTGTTTTAGAATTCTTTTATGCTTTCCTTTTTCATGTTGTTTCTGAAATATTGAAAAATACAAAAAAAATGTGATTTTCGTGCCTCATAGGAGTAGGGATACTAATAAAATTTTAAAAAATATTTCTGCAATACCAACCCCCCACTTAACCACGTGGTGCATTAAGAACCACATCACCATACACTTTTGAAGGTAGAAGAGATGGATGGATATGATGAGAATGAAGAAGATCTTATTTGGTTTCCCATTCAAGATATGGACATCAGTGTACATATGAAGAACATCACTCCATCTATCCTTCCCAACCTCCATGGTATAAGGACAGAGGATCCAGAACATTTCCCTTTGAATTTGAGATACTTTGTAGATCTGATGGCTACTTATAACACACTTAAAAACTGAGGTTGTTTCTTGCAACATTGAAGGATAGAGCTCTTAAATGGTTTGTGAGTCTAGGTACTAATTCAATAAGATCATGGAATGAAATGAAAAAGATATTTCTAGACAAATCTAAAGATTGTGATCTTAGAGAAGAAATTTTTATAATGAACCAAGAAGAATATTAGAGCTTTTAGGATCTAATAGAGAGGTTAATGTATAATTTTAAGAGGGAAATTTTTCATCATCTAGGATTTGACACACTAAAGACCCTCTTACTTAGAACAATTAGGGATGAGTGGATTGATCTCCTTAGTCTCATGAGTAGAGGAGATGTATACCAATTTTCATTTGAAGAAATTTTTGAAACATGCAAGTGCATATCAAGAGGAAGGGAAAGAGTAAGTAAATGAGCATCAAAATTGGTAAGGCAAGAGGAACTTGGAAACTTGCTTGAAAAATTTAAAATGGAAATTCCTAGCAATCTAAGTGAACAAATAGAAATGTTAAGAATGAAAAATGAGAAAAAAGAAGATGCTGATATTTTTGTTATGCATGCAAAATCATATGCCACTAAATGTTGTCTATCATTCCCCTGGTTTAAATAATTTTACCCGGAAGAAAATGGATCAAGGAAATCACCAAAGAAGCTATGTTACGTAGCTCCAAGGAGACCCTGGTAGCCTAGTCAACTTGATATGATTTAAGAACCCACTTCACAATTTCAAGATTATCTACATCCATCTCAAACTAATTGGGACACACTCTTTCCTTGGCAACCTTGACCATCTCAACCCCAAAACAAATATTGGCAACATGGTTGGAAAGGACCTTATTGGGAAAATCCACAACATCCTCAATATTTCCCTCAATATCCTCCATACCCAACTCCATGCTATCCCTACCATCCACCTCCACCACAACCACAACCTCAACCACATCCATCTCATATATCCACCCCCCCTCAACTATCTATACTACCATTTCGAAACCCATACAATGAAGTATCTCAGCTCACTTACAATGTTGAGGTACAACACTTCCAAATATCTCCTCTTGATCTATATGGTATTCATCTTAGTTAAAGAAATGTATTGCAAAAAATATATTTTATTAATGTCATTGAAGGAAAACATCAAGAAGAAGAAGATCCAAATGAGGAGATCAAAAGATGAAGGGTTTCACTTGATGAATAGTCGAAATTAGAATCAGATGTTGAGAAATTTTCCTCATGTTTGCCAGTATTTCCTCCATGTGTTCAAGAGAATAATAAAAAAAATAAGGAAGATTTGAATTTAATAATTGAAGAGGAAAGCCAAGGTGATCCAACTCAAAAAGTGGACTAGGGGCATCACAACTATATTGACATATCGTTCCAAATAGTCATTAAGTTGCAGCAACATGATCTTCTCCAAAAATACTTGATACAATCCCGGTCAAAGAAGTTAATCTCTCATATTCAAGTACATGTCCAAGAATTTATTCCAAGTGTGCACATGATTTTATTCGTCATCTTGACGTGTACATGGCTGATCAGATTTGGATTAGGGCCTAAGGATTGCTCAAAATTAAAGTTACAGGATTGGGTTCGAAATGGTAAATAGGTTGAGAACCGGATCAAATCCGAATTGGTGGCTGTCATGGAGTCTTGGAATCTGCATATATAATTGGGGACTGCACAGCCGTGGAAATGTTGTAGGTGGAACAGAAATTAAGTTAAAATTGTAGAACAAAGTGAAAGAATTGGCAACGAGAATGGATGGGTGAGCATACATCGCATCAGAGATTGTTATGTTTACCATTCATTCATTGCAAGTTAAGATATATATCTTGCAATGCGAATTGAGATGGGACACGTGTCGTGTGGAGTGACTGTGTACATATCACACATCGACGAAGTTCAAGTTTATGGTTAATTTTTCATAGGTTATGTTATTTATGTTGCGATGCGAAGAAGGGTGAGTAGCTGAGGACCATTAGATCGGATGCAGATCAATGACAGACAACGAGTCACGATGTAACATTTCGCAATTATTAATGGATATCATTAAGATTTTTCAAGGTAAATTGGTTGTGACATGGTAAGATTTGAAATCTGTGATGCGATGAGGGAATGCCACGTGTTGGCATTGCGCACTTCGCAAGAGTTATGGTTTATCGATATCGATAGAGTGGTAAACTTGCGGGGGCGCAATTTCGATGTGTTGTGATTGGTTAGCATGTTGTGGGACCTGAGAAACCTATTCAGCGTGTATGTAAGATGTTTAAGTCTACGTGTAATCTATTTTAAACATAAGCAATGTTTGATCGTGAACGTATGTATGTTTAATGAAACCCCGATATTATATTCTGCCGTTTCCGCTAATTGTCAAGCCATTAACAGTTGGGGTGCGCATGTTTCCATCAGCCTAACCATAATAGTAATTGTGTGACATTATTGGAGGAATGGATAGGGGCACACCAAATTTTTCATTCAACCCTAATCTAACTCTAGTTAACTAGAGTTCTCCACATTTAGTGGACTTTTCCTAGGAGATATTGGGAAAAAGTGTAGAAGGCTCAATTTTCGACCATTCTGAGGGAATAAAGAGTCACTCTTGAATAATTCGAGCATTCTAGAGCCATTGGTGAGGTTTATAGAGCCAAATGAGAAATTCTGAGCATGGTTTTTCTTCAGAGAAGTTCCAAGGGCCAGCAGGAGCCAGAAGGAGAATGAGGCCTAGCCAGGGCAGCTAGAGGCTATTCTCAGGAAACCAATAGTCATTTCTATCTATCTTGAACCTTATTAATCCAATGTTGTGTTTTTCAAAAGCATTTGGATACTTCTGAAGGCTGAGATTCTACAAGGAAGTTTTGAGTGAGCCCAGAGCCACAGGGTGCCACCAAGTGTTGGAGGCATAGCCAGAGTAGCCAGAGGCCATTTTGAACAAATGAATAGTCATTTTTGGATGATTATGGTATTTTTTGAAAGAGTAGAACAATTTTTAGGAGTAGAAGAGGACTTATAGGAGAGTTTGTGCTAGATAGAAGCTAAGGGAAGTTCAAGGACATCGACTGAAGAGGTCAAGCCCAAGGGAGCCTACTTCCATTTCCAAGAGATTGAGTAGTAAATATAGTGGTATTTTGGTATTCTAAACCCATTGGTACAGTCCAAAAAACCATTGGATTTGAGCATCATCTTGTAAAAAAAATTGACCATCTTAATCCCAAAGAGCCAAGTCCATTGATGGAGGCTCAAGGAGATGTAGCCCAAGTTTTGAGGGTGAACTCATTTATTATGTTTTTTGGTTGATTTTCTGCAGTTTATGGTTTTTTTACATGATTTTAATCAGCTTAAACAAATTTTTAATTTCTCACACATAAAGCCTTAAACCAGTTAAAACACATACACCTGAATCAAGAATTCAATTCTACACATGCATGTATAAGAAAGATCCTTAATTTGTTTTAATTGAGTGGGAGGTGCTTGCATAGAAAAAAAATTCAGCCACCTGCTTCAGAGAAAGTTGGTATCAGATCACTAGGTTTATTACTTGAAAAAGCACTAGGTTGCTTGCTTGATAGAGCACAAGGTTGCTTGGTTTCTTGTTTGACTTGAAGGGTGTTTAAGAGTGAAGAGAATTTAAATATTTTCAAATTGACTGATGCTTACAAATTTGAGTTTTCTAGAGTTGAAGGGGAGCTACTATGAGCTAAGTCCAGAAGAGGACAAGAAGGAAGAAGGTTGAAAGCATTGTCCTTACCCAAAGGAGCTCAGGGCAACCCTTGAAGCACAAGAGGGATTGTTTGCAAAAGAGACTGCTTGAAAAAGAGATACAAGCTGTAGAGAAGAGATTGAATATACAACCAAATTGTTTTTGAAGCTTTCTCAATTGTTTTTAAGCTCTTTCATTCATTACAATTTTTATGGCAACTTCATCTAGTGGTGATTCTAAACCATCCTCCTTTGCAAGACTCTTTGATAAAGAGATGAAGAAGGACTTTCACATCATGAAAGATATGGTGCAACAATTGTATGAAGATGTAAGAAAGAGCACTCAACTTCAACAGAAATTGGTTGTTATGAAGAAAGATAAGCAATAACTTCTTCAAAAGATGCATGAGATGGATATTCAGCTCCATGATGCCAAAGAAGCCTTAGCCAAGCATGGGCTTGAAGAAGAGGTAAATAATTCAAACTTGTCTACAATTTCCTCTCAAGATAAATGTGTAGGTTCATTTGAGAAACACATTAGAGGAACAGGGTCCAAATTGATGATGAAAATGGGCTATGAAGGTAAAGGATTAGGAAAACATGTAGAAGGCATAGTAGAGCCAATTATGGTTGAGGAAAGGCCTAAGTATTTGGGTCAAGGCTATGTAAAACTTTATGTAGAAAGTTCTAAAGCCATGAAGGAACTTGAAATAGTTCCAAGAAGGACTTTTGTTGCACGATCAAAACCTCAAACATGTAAAGTTTGCAATCAAGATGAATGCAATTGTTTGAAACCCATGTTGTAGCAAGATGCTTTTAGACATGCAGCTTATGGTGAACAAGAGGTTTGTGACAGCTCTAAGGACATGAACATTGGTGTTGGTCTTCAAAAGAGAGTTGGAGCCTCATTAAGTTCATCTTCTCAGGAAGGTTAAAAAGATGAATATTCAAAGAAAAATTCAAGGTATAATTCTTCCATTAATCATGTTGTTTATGACTATGTTAAACATGAAAATTCTGCATGCATGAATGGGAGAAAGAGTTGTTATTCCTATTGTGGTTTGAGTAACCATGAATTTTCAAAATGTTGGAAGAGAATGAAAGCATACAGGAAACAGTCGAAGCGAAGGAGACTTGCACAGAAGATGCAAAAGATTTGCACACATTTCCAAAAAAAGGGACATCTCATTGACCAATGTTGGACACTGCATCCAACCACTCATCCCAAGCACATGAAGCAAGAGGATAAAAAATTTGGCGAGAATGTGACCAGCGATTCAATCATCGATGTGAGTCTAGATGATTCACAAGAAGAATATGTTCAACAGGAAAAATTTTCATTAAAGTGGGTTGGCAAGAAATGGCTTGATTTCTTGACCAAGTAAGGCATGCATTTACTTTGTACATAGATGAGAATTTCAGCCTTATGTATGCCTGAAATTTTTTTGAAAGTATGAAAAGTTTCAGTAGAGGATCACAACTTGTAGCATGCAAGATTACATGTGAATGTTGTCCAGTTGAAGGCATTTATATTTGTTGCACAATTTCGCCATGGAGGTGTAAAATATGGGTATGTTACTCACTTATGTTGTAGCAATATCATTTAGTTCAACTCTTATAGTCACCAGCATGTTTTGGGATTATGTACTTGTTTGTACTTGAAAGGAAGAGTTGAAGGTGTACATAATCATGAGTTTGTATGTGTAAATGGTGAACTTGTGAATATGTTCATTGTACATAGTTACATGCATCAGTGTTGTCAATGTATCATGTTATATATCAACTTGTGTCGATTGTGTTGCACACATGTTTGTCGACTCGTGTCGATTGTGTTGCACACTTTTCATATCATCTTGTGTCGATTGTATTGCACATTTCATGTCAACTTGTTGTTGATGTCGCATGTTGCGTGACATATGTTTTAGTCGAGGGTGTTTGTTGATTGTGAGTATATAAATGGATATACCAACGTGCAAGAGGATCGCCATGTATGTGATGTTGTAGGAAGGTGAAAATTAGTGCTTTGAAGAAGCAAAAAGAGGTGGTCTTCATTTCGATTCTTGCATAAGATTTTATTTTCAAGATCGATCGTGTGTTCTTGTGACAAGATGTTGCAGGAAGTTTTGGTCCATTCAGTGAAGAAGCGGACAAGATGCAAGGTTTTTTGTAGCCATTGCAGAACAAGATGGTGTTTTTTTTTATCACAAGAGTTCACTCATCCTGCGAGCTTAATTTGGAAAGTGGATTTCCAAGACAAAGCTTGTATGCCATAGTTACAAGAGGGACTTAATTCTCAGTGGGAAGGCTAAAAATTTTCCAAACACATAGAGAGAACAGTGGTACAACAGGGTATGCATAAGTTTACAGTAGCCAACAATGCTGAAGTGGTTCAGCAACAACCAAAAAGCAGTGGTCAAGAGACATATCCAGTTGCGGTGCAAGGCATGTCACGATGATTGCCAAAGAGAATTGTCAAGAAAAATCAATTGATATAACTTGAAAGTAGCTGAGTGTTGAAGCTCAGGGAAGATAATCATCAGATTTTGTGGGTCCAAAATCTCGTCAGTGGGAAGGAGTGATCATATTGGGATCAAGGCATAAGGATTGCTCAAAATTCAAGTTACATGATTGGGTTCGAAATGGTAAACAAGTTTAGAACCAGAACGAATCTGAATTGGTGGCTGTCATGGAGTCTTGAAATCTGCATAAAGAATCAAAGATTGCAAATTCGTGGAAATATTGCAGGTGGAATGGACATTAAGTTCAAATTGAAAAACAAAGCGAACGAACCAATAGTGAGAATGGATGGATGAGCGTACATCGCATCAGAGATGGGACCCGTGTCATGTGGAGTGACCATACGCATATCGCACATTGGCGAAGTTCAAGGTTACGGTTAAGTCTTCACAGGTTATGTTATTTATGCTGTGATGTGAAGAAGGGTGAGTAGGCCAGGATCATTAGATCTGACGTAGATCAACAGCGAATGACAAGTCATGATGTCGCATTTTGCAAATATTAATGGATATAGTTAAGAGTTCACAAGGTAAATTGGTTGTGACGTGGTAAGATTTGAAATATGCGATGTGATAAGGGAATGCCACATGTTGGCATTGCGCATGAGCCCACTTCGCAAGAGTTATGTTTTATCGATATTGGTAGAGTGGTAAAATTGCGGGGGTGAAATTGCGATGTGCTATGATTGTTTGGCATCTTGTGGGACTCGAGAACCCTGTTCAGCGTGTATGTAAGTTGTTTAAGGATATGTGTGATATGTTTTAAACGTAAGCATTTTTTGATCATGAACATATGTATGTTTAATGAAACTCCGATATTATATTTCGTTGTTTCCGTTAACTGTCAAGCCATTAATGGTTAGGGTACACATGTGGCCATCAGCTTAACCATAACAGTAATTGTGTGGCATTATCGACAGAATGGATAGGGGTGTTACAAATTATTTTTTCACCATGACATTTTAACTGTCTATATCAGTTCATCATTACCTATATAATGCTCCCTTAGAGGTCTACAAACCCTAAAGTTCCTAAACCAAGTCTTGGATTTGGAGAAAAGCTCATAAAAATAATAAAAACCCTAGTTCCACACCTTTCCTAGCCATTACTTGCGGTACCACACCTTTTGTAGAGAAAACCTGTGGTACCTACCACACATTTTGTGTATTAAAACTGCAGACCCCCGTAAAAGGTAAAATGGAAGAAAAAGTAAGTTCTAGAAGCCCAGCTGGTCCAATATTCTCCCAACTGGAAGCTTCTAGAAGGCGTTATCTAGTCGAAGCTTCACTCTCTCCATTCATGAACCTTTATCCCTTCATTAAAGGAGCCTATCCCTTGGTATTTGGAGCTTAATCCCTTTATGAGAGGAATTATCCCTTCCTTTTTGGAACTGAAACCACTTCCCTTCTGCTATAAATTGAAGCCATGGTTCAGTCTCAAGGGTAGCTACTGATATGTAAAAAAGTACTTGCTTTGTACTTCATATACATTAGAGAAGAGAATTGCTGAGGAAACATACTCTATTTGCTAGCCATTATCCATGCGAGAACGTTTACATACTCGTATCTAGGCTGGTTCAAAAAGTGGAAGGGTTTGTCATACCAAAGGAAAACACTTGTTTTGGACCCCAAAAGGACCTGTACGACATCAAGGCGAACGCGGTTGTAAGAATCCTTCTTTTATTTAAAGATAATACAAATGGATCATGTTTTCTCAATAAGTTGTTTATGTGTTTACTTGAATGACTTTTTTCTTAAATTCCTTGATCATTAAGATAGATTTATGATTTATGAATAGTATATTGTGCAGGTGCTTTTGATTCTCTTTCATGTCTTTGATTGCAGGTCTTAAGAGGTGACTTCTTTGGAGTGACGGAAAGAAGAATACAACTAGCATTGGATCACAGGTAGGTCCTTTCTTCATCATAGAAAATTCTAAATCATACATAATCTAGAGAAAGTAGTTTACATTTGTCCTGTTTGTTTCTAGCTATCCTTGTGATACTAGGGAGATTCTTCTTGTCCGCAAGAATGATTTATCCACCTAACAAATTGGTGACTCCACTGAGGATCTTTCTTGAACTTAGTTTTATTTTTATCTTTGAGTTTGACTTATGGAATTATTTTTCTGATTTTGATTAGTCTACACTGGGTTGGGCAATTATTTTAGTAGAATCCCTGAAAAGTACTTTACTCTTTTTTATTTTTCTTTATGTTTTCTGGTGTCTGCACTTTTTCTTTGAAAACAATGCGGTATCGTACCTTTTTATACTGAAACCTGCAGACCCAAGAAAATTGTTGAAATATTTAATTTCTCTTTTCTGGAATCAAATTACATGATTCTGTCTATTTTCCCAGACTTGTCTTGACTATCAAAAGCCTTATGTGAATTTCCTTTCAGCAATTTTACAATCTCATCAGTCTCTGTTAAGTTAATTGGGTGTTTTGAGTTACTTTTTGAGAAATTATTAATTTGATTTCCTTTGGTCATTACTTCAAGTTTTGTCTCAGTCTCTTAACAATTTTTCATCTTTTTGCTTTTGTTTTTGCAGAAAAATTTCCCCCTCATTCGCCGGGGGGGGGATGGGGCTAAATTGTGCTTGATTGTTAATCGCCTTTGAGTGTTTTTAGTTTTTGATCTTTGGAACTCTCACCCATTTTTCTTTACTTACACTTGATTGGTTCTTAGATTACATTA
The DNA here is from genome assembly GCA_034641835.2 of Pinus albicaulis. Classification (NCBI taxonomy): domain Eukaryota; kingdom Viridiplantae; phylum Streptophyta; class Pinopsida; order Pinales; family Pinaceae; genus Pinus; species Pinus albicaulis. Next base: position 1,032,940,113 of record CM076572.1, on the reverse strand, counting down.
GAATCATGTGTTTTAGAATTATCTTGCATAGATCACATTTGCGTAATTAGAATTCCCATTTTCAGAATATGAATGAAAAATGTGCATAGATTACATTTGCATAGTTTTCATGTGAATTGTGCATAGATTACAACTGCATAGTTTACATTCTGGAAAAATCAATCGTAGATTTAGATCAGTTTCTTTGATTTGAATTTACATGATGTTTTTATGCTTGTTTTAAAAACATAAAAATAAAAAAAAATTGGAATTGATTAGCATTAGTTTTTCTTGATGAAATTAGTTCATTAGAGAATTTTTTATTTTTTCTCTTATTGATCAATTTTTTGCATTGTTGGAAGTGAATCAAAACTCTCTCCTTACTTTATTTAGGATTCATCGAATTGAAAATATTACATTATCATATTCGATTGCATTCAGTTTTGGGTCTGGTCATAACACCATTGGTTTCATATCCATTTACCCTTTGAGTAATAACAACCTAAATAACACAACGCTCAATAAATTTCATCTAGAAATTTTTACATTTTTAGGGCTCTTTCCACCAATCTAGCTCAGGATTAGTGCTTTGGAATAGTGAATAGTTAACTTTCCAAAGCAAATGAACAAACATTATCATCTTGCGGTAGGAAAAATTCCAATTGTTGCATGTATGCTCTAGGAAGCTCCTCCTAAAGGAGTTAAGCACGAGATCGTATCAAAAACAGTGAGGTAATCATACCTATCTCATTGGGAAAGATAGAAGATGTGCACGTATTAAAAATGGTAAACCTCGGATAGACCATTGTCCAGGAGCCTTGGGTCACTTGTTTGTAAACCTTGGATTATGTCAAAGAGCCTTCAAGGGGATTGAGCTTGTTACTCTGCCCTTGCGTGTATATCAGATCTATCCCCCTAGGTATATGTGTTCCCGTTGGTTACCTTAGTGGCTATAAACTTTAGGATTACTTCCCAAGGTGACGATGGAGGGAATGTCCCACTATACCTGGAGTAGACGTCGACTAGACTCACTTGGACTATCCAGAGGGTTCTCTTCACTCGAGATGGCATAGTGGAGAAACTTGCACTGGTCTGTTTCATTAAGAAGGTTGCCAGGGTAACTGTTCGAACAGCCATTTCTACATTAAAATTCTACGATGTTGGATTTCATCACCAACTAGTGTTTTTAGTGTGGGAATCTACTGTTTGTGTGTGGTTTGACTCCTAGATTTGTTAGTTCGTGTTCATTTGTTTTTTTTACTTTCTAGAGACCATAGGTGTCAATTGTGAATTTTAATTGTTAGGTGTGAATTGTGAATTGTTAATTTTATTTTTAATTTATTAATAAAATTCACTGAAATTGAATATAATGGCAGTTGTTCCGGAATTTACCAACCAAGGAATCCCTCTTAATGAGAATCCTATTACTTTTCCTTGCTTTGGAAATGTTGGTCCTCCTTATATGGCTACATTGTCATTAGATGGATTTACAATAGGTATACCGATATGGTTATTTTCAACTTCGTTGGCCTCGAATACTTCAATTGTTCCACCTTAACCGAATGCTTCACCTCAACAGAGTTCACCATCTCAACATCACCAACCTCATGTTGACCCTTCACCTTCTTCGCCCAACATGTCTTCCTCCCTTTCTTCCTCTTCGATTGGTAAAAGCCTTGACGCTAGTAACCACGTGGCTAAGAATAAGAAGAAAGGGAAGAAGAAGAAGAAGCAAGATAATAAAGAATTCAACCAACCAACCATGGCTGTAAGTGTTAGTAATGTTGAGGAAACCTCCACCATGCATCGTAAACCCAAATTCCCTTGTAAGCCTTGTAAGGGTGACCACTTCCTTATCAATTGTCCTGGTATTCCAAAGGTCTTGGAAGTCTGGTCAGAACATTCTCATCAACTTACCGATGATCCATCAACTTGTGATAGTTAGGTTCCTGGGAAAAAGGGTAAAGTTAGGTTTCCTTGTAGGCTATGAAAAGGGAGTCATCAAACTCACATTTTCCCTCACATGGATGAAGCCTCAAAATTGTTGGAAAAACTTACTGTTCCACAACAACAACTTCCAACTAGTTACCACAAACTTTCTCCCAACCTACCGTCAAATGACGAAGTTATTGATCTAATTCCAAATACAGTCAATCCCACTCTTCCATTGAAGAGTGAAACTTATATCACTCAAGTTGATGATCCATTAGTTGATCAAGTGGTCAACTCGATTTCACATTCGGTTGATCCCACTCTCCCTGTAGAGAGTGAACTTCATACCGCTTAGGTTCTTTTTGTTACATCAGATTCTTCCACACCAGGGGGCATTTCACCTGTTTCTACAACACCCCCTCCAAGTACTGAGGTATTTTCATTTGATTGGAATAGATTGATAGAACCTCATCTACCTTCCTCCATCCCTTTCTAAATCATTGTAAAGGTTTGTGGTAAGAATGTGCGTCGAAAAAATGTAGGTGAAGGTGCTTCTGTTAGTATTTGATCCTCAACTGCTTGGAAAGCTTTGGGTTCCCCTCAGCTTGTACCTGTTACGCAGAATCTGTCAGCTTTTAACATAACCATTAGTGAACCTTCCTAAGTTTCCTATTACCTTGCAAGGTAACACTATCTGTATTGATCTTATGGTAGTCCGAGGCCCCTTGGATTTCAATTTTCTCCTTGGGCAAGACTATGTATATGCAATGAAAGTTGTCGTATCGACACTCTTTCGCGTGATGTTTTTCCCTCACAATGGAAACATTGTGACTGTTGACCAACTTTCATTCGCTAGTCTTGATTCGACTACCAGTAATCTGACACCCCTAAAAGTTCCTTATATGGAAGTGGTATCTACCCTGCCATGGGTTAATTATGTGGAAACCAGTCCCATGTTTTTAGTTACCGATGTAAGCGAGCCTCTCATTGTTTTCTCGACTTCATTTTACTTAGATCTGGTAATTGATAGGGAAAATCCTATGGGATTATTTGAACGCGATGTTCTTATCCCTATTGAGTCCCTTGACATGTGCCCCTTCCAAAGAACTGTTCTTCCATATGATGAAGACCTTTTTGAAGCCATGATCGAGGAGTGTCCCTTGACATGTCTTTCTTCCAGTTGGAAGCCATGACAAGGTCACCAAGAGGAAAGTTCCTTTTACTGTGTCAACCTCGTTAAAAAATGAATCAGTGGGTCAAGAGGAAAGTGCCTTTTACTGTGTCAACCTCATTAAAAAATGAATCAATGGTTAAAGAGGAAACTTCCTTTTACTGTATCAACCTCGTTAAAAAATAAATCAGTGATTAAAGAGGAAAGTTCCTTTTACTGTGTCAACCTCATTAAAAAATGAATCATTGGTTCATGAGGATAGTTCCTTTTACTGTGTCAACCTCGTTAAAAAATGAATCAGTTGGTCAGAGGAAAGTTCATGTTACTGTGTCAACCTCGTTAAAAAATGAAACATGTATTAGATGAGGACATTTCTTTTCTCGTGTCAGCCTCATTAAAAAATGAATCAATAGGTTATATAGGTAGATTGTAGAGAGTAGATATGAGGAGGGTTCTTTTCCTGTGTCAATCTCGTTAAAAAATGAAACAGGTGTCCTTGAGGAGAGTTATTTTACTATGTTAACCTCATTAAAAAATGAAACATGTTCACGAGGATAGTTCTTTTCCTGTGTCAACCTCGTTAAAAAATGAAACATGTGTCCTTGAGGAGAGTTCTTTTACTGTGTCAACCTCATTTAAAAATGAAACATGTTCATGAGGATAGTTCTTTTACTATGTCAACCTCATTAAAAAATGAAACATGTTCATGAGGATGGTTCTTTTACTGTGTCAACCTCATTAAAAAATGAAACAGGTGTTCATGAGGATGGCTAACACTGTTACCGATGAAATAGGTAACCTGACCTCAAAAGGGGAACTCTAACCCAAAAAGACTCAAAAAACATGAAAACCACCCCAAAAACAAAAAAAGCGTATTCCAGAACGCACTTGGTTTTTGTTGAAGATCAAATTTCAACATTTTATAAAATTATGCTAAAAACAAAATTGTTTCTTGAAAAAAGGATAGAAAAAACACCTTCAAAACAAAACCAGTTGATGCTAGAATAACAAAAAAAATAAAATTGTGTCATATTTTTGACATTTTTAAAAACAGAAATAACATTTTTTAATTTTTAAAATTCAAACATTAAAAAAACCGAAAATTTAAGAATATATAGGAATATATAGGAATAAAAAATAAAAAATAAAAATAAAAATAAAAATTTTAATTGAAACATAAAAAAACCCTAAAAATTAAGAAAAAAAACAAAAAACAAAAAATAAAAAAAAAATTAAAGATGAAAATTTCAAAATATATAGAAATAAAAAAGTAATATATATATATATATATATATATATACATATATTGAATAAAAAAAAAGTTAAAAAAGGAAAGAAATTATAAAAAATAAAATATAGAAATTAAATTTAAAAAAGAAAAAGAAAATGTTTATTAAATAAGAAAAAATAAATAAATTAAATTTTAAAATAAAAAATTGAATTAAAAAAAAAAACAAAAACAAAACACCATTATTGAAATTAAAAGTAAAAAAAATGAAAAATTAATTAAAAATAAAAAATGAAAAATAAAATACAATAAAAATATTAAATTTAAAAAAATATATATTAAAAAAAAAAAAAGATTTTAAAAAATGAATTAAATTTAAATTATAAAAAATAATATATATATATATATATATATATATATATATATATATATATATATATATATATATATATATATATATATATAAACTTAAATTATAAATATATATAATAGATTTTATTAAATTTTAAAAACAAAATGTTAATATTAAAATAACAAATAAATTTTGAAATAAAAAATAAATTTTAAATATAAAGAAAAAAAACATTGTTAAAATAAAAAGTTAAAAAACTTTAAAAATCAATTAAAATCGAAAAATCGAAAAAAATAAATTAAATAAATATATTAAATAAAAAATAAAATAAAAAACAAATTAATTTGAAAATATTAAGTTTAATTTATCTATATATATATATATATATATATATATATATATATAAAATTTTAAATACACAAATATATAAAAATTTTATGTAATTAAAAAACATAATAATAAAAAAATTAAAAATTAAAAAAAAAAGTATTAAATTCAAATAAATTTAAAAAAAAAACAAAATTTACTAAATTTTAAAAAATTAAATGAAAAAACTAAACATAAAATTTAATAATAAAAAACAAAAATATATATAAAAAAAAAAAAATTAAATTAAATTAAAAAAAAAATTACAATATTTAATAAAAAATTTTAACAAAATTTAGAAAAAAAAAAAGTTAAAAAACAAAAAAAATTAAGAAAACGAAAAAAATTAAAACAAATTATATTTTAAATATAAAAATTAAATTAAAAAAAAAAATAAAATTTTTTGAATTAACAAAAGAAAGAAAAAGAAAAAAAATCAAATAGAGAAAAAAAAAATTTGATCGTGGTGGTGCCGCCAATCGGCCTCCCGCCCAGGTGGCGGCGGAGGCCGACCGCTGGGTGGGTGGCCGATTCCGAGAATCGCCCTCCTGCGGCTGGAGGCCGATTTTGGGAATCGCCCTGAGGCCGATTCCGGGAAATGCCCTCCCGCGACGGGAGGCCGATTCTAGGAATCACCTCGAGGCCGATTCCGGGAATCGCCCTCCCGCCGCGGGAGGGCGATTCCGCAGCAGTGTGATTCCCAGAATCTGCCTCCCACGGTGGGAGGGCGATTTCCGGATTCGGCCTCAGGGCGATTCCCAGAATCACCCTCAGGGCGATTCCCAGAATTGGCCTCCCGCGCCGCAACAGGGTGATTCCCGGAATCGGCCTCAGGGCGATTCCTGGAATCGGCCTCCCGCCGCAGGAGGGCGATTGCCGGAATCGGCCTCCCACGCCGCGGCAGGGCGATTCCCGGAATCGGCCTCCTGCCGCGAGAGAGCGATTCTCGAAAAAGGCCTCCCGCCCAGCGGCCGGCCTCCGCCGCCACCTGGGCGGGAGGCCGATTGGCAGTGCCACCACGATAATTTTTTATTTTTATTTTTTTATTTTTTTAATATTTTTTTTAAATTTGATTTTTTTTTTTTAAATTCAAAAAATTTAAAATTATTTTTTTTTAATTCAAATTTTTTATTTTAAATTTAAATTGTTTTAATTTTTTTTGTTTTTTTTTTAAATTTTGTTTTTAAATTTAATATTTTAGATTAATTATTTTTTTAAATTTAAAATTGATTTATTAAATTTTAATTTAATTAATTTTTTTTTTAATCTGTTAGTTTATTTAGTTTTTCATTTTTAAAATTTATAAATTGTTTCATTAAAAAAAAAATAGTAAATTTATGGATATTTGTTTTTTAATTATTTGCACGTGGTTTTTTTCATTTTTTTCATTTTTTAATGATAGTTTTTTTTTTTCTATTTTAATTTTTTTTATTTTTTTATTTTGTTAATTTTAAAATTTGTATTTTTTTTTTCATATTATTATTATTTTAATTTTAATTTTTAAATTTATTTTTTTCTTTTTTATATTTTATTTTTTTATCTACATTTAAATTTTGTAATTTAAATTATTTTTAAATTTTCTATTTATTTTTATTTCTTTTCTAAATTGTGCTAATTCTATTGAGTAATCATAATGTTACAAAACTGCCTCGGTTCAGCTATGGAAGCCTAAAAACGGGCTTGAAGTCCAAGTTTTAACTATATTACGAACTGCCCAGTGTGGGAAACCAGTTCTTTTAAAAGCAGTTGCACCGCCCTTGAAAAGGGAAACCGGTGAGAGGTCCATTATGTTCAGCATAAGATAACTACAAAAATACAACATTGACATGAAGCTACTGCTACTGTAGACTACAAAAACAAAAAAACCAGTGTTTATAGCTAAATAGGTATGATTAGAAACCATACTGAGCCAATTCATAGCAGAATTAATGAGTGTGAGTCGGAGACGGTGGCTCCTCCTCAATGCGGCACCCATATTGCTCCTCAGGGTCTTCAGCATCTGCGCTCGCAGCTCCGTCTTTGTCTGAAAGGTTGGCACCCACCTGCATAGAAAGATCACCCGAGGAGGGCGAGGCTGTAACAGGAGTGTCGCTCAGGCCAGAGGGAGGCGTTATAACAGGGTTGGATCGGGAAACAAAAGGAGCGGGGGGAGGGTCGTGCACCGGGGGAGGGAGAGGAGTAGACTCTTCTCGTAGGGTAATGGTAATGTAGGCGGTGATAGTCGGTCGATTGAAGGCGCAATCAAATCTAAGCTCCTCTCTCTGCGAGGTTTGCCGTAGATAGTGGCTTCCAGAGGGTGTGGGGGCAGAGGGAACAGGTTCCTGAGGCATGTCAAGGTGAGGAGAGGAGGATTGATGCTTGCGAGCCAAGCCAGGAGGGTTTTCGAAGTTCCATTGACGGGAAGAGTCCTGAATATGCTGCCTTTCAGAATGCTCAGGGAGGTGAGCTCCATCGAGGCTAGAAGACGGACGGTCGCTTGCAGACCTACCGCGAGTGGCTCCACGACAGCACCGCATGCGTTGCCTTAGCCTCGGCATTTCGGACTCAGCAGTTTGAACAGACCAAAGCCGAGGGGAGAGAGCTTCAGCAGGAGCGAGACCGCAGAGAGAGCCAGGAGAGAATTGCAAGTTAAGATTGGAGTAGAGATCACTATGCGAAAAATGATACCTAGGCACGATATCAATACAGCTTAGCAGCGAGGTGCGACGGCCAGTGTGAGTGCGGGCACTGGGCATTGCAGAGGCCACCGGACATACACAGAAAATAGGCTTCCAAGAGCTGCAGTTAGTGCTGGAAGGATCTGGAGAACCTACAACAGAGTCCATGATATGCCGTCGGGGAGGACCAAGGAGGAAGAAGTGCCGGCGACGGGGAGTAAATGAGCTGCTACCATTCGAATTGAAGTCGAATTTAATGGCACCGCTGGGAGCCATATGGCCACCCCATGCGAAATGCCTTGGGAGCTGGCCCGGGACGGAGGTCCCATCATGTCTATTAACCATCCACATCCGGATTTTTTTTTTTTAATTATATGGTTTCTTTAAATTATGTGTTTTTTTTTCAAATTTTGTCATTTCTTTTGATATAATTTTCGATTATTTTTTTTTTTTTAAATTTATATTTTTACGAGTTAATTTTGTTTTTTTTTACATTTTTATTGGTTTTTTTTTATTGTTTTTATATATATTTTTTTAATCTAAGTTTTGTGTTTTATTACCAACATGAAAATCAGCACTCTAAAAAAAAAGGTTGATGCTGCATCAATACTCTTCAAAATTAACATGAAAATCACCGCTCTAAAAAAAAAAGTTGATGCTGCATCAATACGTTTCAAAATTAGCATGAAAATCACTAAAATTTTAAAACAAATATTCATACTTCATAAATAAAAATATTAGATTGTCTAAAATGTGCTCCAAAAAAAAAAAGTGATTCTGCATCACCACTTTTCAAAATCGGGTGCTTTTTATGCTACCAAAAAATAGTAGGTAACAGTGCGGTTACCTATTTCATCGGTAACATTGTTGGTTCTTTTACTGTGTCAACCTCATTAAAAAAATGAAATAGGTGTCCCTGAGGATGATTCCTTTATTGTGTCAACCTCATTAAAAAATGAAACAGACCCATGAGGACAGTTCTTTTCCTGTGTCAACCTCATTAAAAAATGAATCAGTAGGTTATATAGGTAGATTGTAGAGAGTATATTGATAGATTCCATGAGGATGGTTCTTATCTTGTGTCAACCTCATTAAAAAATGAAACATATACCAAGAGTAAAGTTCCTTTCACTGTGTTAACCTCGTTAAAAAATGAATCAGTGGGTATTGAAGATGGTTCTTTTCCTGTGTCAACCTCGTTAGAAAATGAAACAAATAATTTTGAGGATAGTTCTTTTCCCTGTGCCAACCTCGTTAAAAAATGAAACAAATACCTTGAGGATAGTTCTTTTCCTGTGTCAACCTCGTTAAAAATTGAAACAAATTCTTTTGAGCATAGTTCCTTTTCTTGTGTCGAGCTCGTTAAAAAATGAAACAAGATTCCCATGAGGATGGTTCTTTTACTGTGTGAACCTCGTTAAAAAATGAAACAGGTCACCATGAGGATGGTTCTTTTCTTGTGTCAACCTCGTTAAAAAATGAAACAAATCCTCTCCTAGTCAATTCGAGTCTTTCATCTGATCTCGTAAATGAACCTTCATTCCATCCAACTATTACTGACTAGTAGTCTACTTAGTTGAATGAAATGAATCTTGGGGGGCATGCGCTCTAGCAAGTTATGCTTGGGTGGTGTCAAAACTTATCTCAAGCACAGTTTTCTCTTTGTTTCAAGCTTGTGTAAAAATGAAACAAACCTATATTAAGCATGATTTTTACTTTGTTTCAAGATTGTATAAAAATGAAATCTATCTTGAGTCCATTTCGGTTATTATTTTCAAGACTCATTAAACTCATGAAAATCCCGAGCTTCTTTTGTTATTCTTTTCATGATCATAAAACGTACATGAAAATGCCAAGTTCTTTCCGTCTTTTCCTGCTCATTAATTAAATTCAAAGTCACCATATAAGTACACTTTTTATCACTTTTTTGAAATCGTTAAAACTTATAAAAAATCGAAAACCATGAGTACATTTTTATCCCTTTTTCGAGCTCGTTAAAAATTACAAAAAAACGAAAACCGTGAGTACATTTTTATCCCTTTTTCGAACTCGTTAAAACTTATGAAAAAGCGAAAGCTATGAGTACATTTTTATCCCTTTTTCGAACTCATTAAAACTTACGAAAAAGTGAAACAAGATGAGTATACTTTTATCACTTTTTCGGACTCTTGAAAATTACGAAAAAGTGAAACCCTGGAGTTCTCTTTTAAGCCCTTTTCAGACTCTCTAAACATGAAAATATTGCCGAGTACTTGACTATTTGAACTCGCTAAAGGAAATGAACAATCGTCCCTTCAGTATAAGTTTACCCCTTTTCTGGATTGAAATGGACTATTTACGAAAAAGGTATACATTGACTAATCATGGTCAATAGAGTTCTCTCCTGTATTATTTTATCTTTTTTCGAGCTTGAGAGACTAAATTTACGAAAAAGTACATCCATGGAGTTTCCTTAAGTTTTTCTTCTGATTCTCTAAAATTGAAAAACACCGAGTTTCTCCTATATTGGACTCGTTAAAACCAAATAGTAAAGGACCTGTCGATTACAAACAGGAACGAACCACTCCTTCTTAGGGTTCAATTTTATACTAAGTTGGACTCATCCGAAGGATGAGCTTACATAACAAGAAAATGTTATCCTTCTCAAGCTTGTCAAAAATAAAGAGGTACTTGCCAGAAATGGTGGGGGAAAAATAGAGAAAATGGATCCAGTTGTTAAACTTTGTTTAAAAGAAATATACCACTCTTGAACATGACACTTTTTGTCACACTTCTACCTGGGTTGGGAAATTCCTTTGCCTATCAGTTAATCAAACCACATTGAAAGTCTTGAGCCGGTTTCTGGGTATTAGCTTTAGGTCAATTTTCACCAAACCATCTGCAGTGTTGTTATGTGTTCAAGAGGACAGTTCAAATAAACCATTCATTTGAAAACATTTGTATTCATTCGCGTTGACCATCCCCAAGTCAGTCCTTGCAAAATATTTCTACAAAACTTGATCTAATGGTTTCGTGTTGTGGGCTTTCCTACGCCGGGTCACTTTCTATCAATGACAGTATATCATCTAGGAAGATGATCTAGAATCCTTCAGTACCTTGAAATTTGCATGACTTATTGGAAGGTTTCTCACTTTCGACAACACATTACATCATTGATCTTTGATTGAATGATTCTGTGAAGTGTTCGACTTCAAATCATTTATTCACACTTCCTAGTTTGTACTGATTACTTTAAGAGCCATTGTTATTATTGGTGGTTTCTCTCACACTTGCTAACAGTTCACATCATTGACTGGTAATTAAGTAGTTTCTACCATGTTTGACTTCGACACAATCAATCGCATGGATAGAATCGTACTAGTTCGGGTAGTGGAAATCAAGAACCTGGATCTAGTTTCCACCATCCAGGCTGCGAGGAGTTTTATTATTCATTATGTAGTAGACTATTTAAGACAGATGGCTGCGCCCATATTGTGTCTACTATTGATGTAATTTTAGAATCATTTCTATATCAGAACATTTTAGTTAGTTTTGATCTGAGCATGTGAATGCCTACCTCAGCGATGATATATATATATATATATATATATATATATATATATATATATATATATATATATATATCTTTGTGTGTGTCTGCGTGTGTTTGAATTGAATGTTTTTACAGGTCTCAACCAACGTGTCCACAAGCCAATCCTCGGAATGATAAAGCACTTCACTCTTCGAATTATCTCAAACTTCGCGCTTTAGGGGGGAATTTGTTACACATTATTTTGTCACCATGAAATTTTAACTATCTATATGCATTCATCATTACCTATATAATGCTCCCTCAGAGGTCTACAAACCCTAACGTTCCTGAACCAAGTCTTGGATTTGGAGAAATACTCATAAAAATCATAAAAACCCTAGTTCCGCATTTTTCCTAGCCATTACCTGCGGTACCACACCTTTTGTAAAGAAAAACTGTAGTACCTACCACACGTTTTATGTATTAAAACTGTGGACCCCCGTAAAAGGTAAAATGGAAGAAAAGGTAAGTTCTAGAAGCTCAGATGGTTGAATATTCTCCCAAATAGAAGCTTCTAGAAGGACTTATCTGGTCGAAGCTTCACTCCCTCCATTCATGAACCTTTATCCCTTGATTAAAGGAGCCTATCCCTTGGTATTTTGAGCTTAATACCTTTATGAGAGGAATTATCCCTTCCTTTTTGGAACTGAAACCACTTCCCTTCTGCTATAAATTGAAGCCATGGTTCAGTCTCAAGGGTGGCTACTGATATGTAAAAAGGTACTTGCTTTGTACTTCATATACATTAGAGAAGAGAATTGCTGAGGAAACATACTCTTTTTGCTAGCCATTATCCATGCGAGAACGTTTACATACTCGTATCTAGGCTAGTTCAAAAAGTGGAAGGGCTTGTCATACCAAAGGAAAACACTTGTTTCGGACCCCGGAAGGACCTGTACGACATCAAGGCGAACACGGTTGTAATAATCCTTATTTTATTTAAAGATAATACAAATGGATCCTGTTTTCTCAATAAGTTTTTTATGTGTTTACTTGAATGTCTTATTTCTTAAATTCCTTGATCATTAAGATAGATTTATGATTTATGAATTAGTATATTGTGCAGGTGCTTTTAATTCTCTTTCATGTCTTTGATTGCAGGTCTTAAGAGGTGACTTCTTTGGAGCGACAGAAAGAAGAATACAACTAGCATTGGATCACAAGTAGGTCCTTTCTTCATCATACAAAATTCTAAATCATACATAATCTAGAGAAAGTAGTTTACATTTGTCTTGTTTGTTTCTAGCTATCCTAGTGATACTAGGGAGATCCTTCTTGTCCGCAAGAATAATTTTTCCACCTAACAAGGGGCGCGCCAAATTTGGCGATCAACCCTAATATAACTCCAGTTCACTGGAGTTCTCCACATTTAGTGGATTTTTCCTAGGAGATATTGGGAAAAAGTGTAAAAAGCTCAATTATTGACTATTTTGAGGGAATAAAAAGTCATTCTTGACTGATTAGAGCATTCTAGAGCTATTGGTGAGGTTTTTAGAGCCATCTGAGGACTTTTGATCTTTATTTTTCTTCAGAGAAGTTCCAAGGGTCACTAGGGCAACCACGAGCTAGTAGGAGAATTGGGACTAGCCAGGGCAGCCAGAGGCTATTCTAAGGAAACCAATAGTGATTTCTGACTATCTTGAACCTTCTAAATCCAATTTTTGGATTTACAGAAGCATTTTTAGAATTTTGAAGGCTGATATTCTACAGGGAACTTTTCAATGAGCCTAGAGCCACATGGTGCCACCAAGTGTTGGAGGCATAGCCATAGCAGCCATAGGCCATTTTGAACGAATGAATAGTCATTTTTGGATGATTTTGGTATTTTCGGAGACATTATAATAGGTTCTAGGAGGAGAAGAGGACTTCTAGGAGATTTTGTGCCACAAATAAGCTAAGGGAAGCTCAAGGACACTGACTGAAGAGGTCAAGCCCAAGGGAGCTTACGTCCATTTCTAGAGATTGAGCAGTCAATACAGGGGTATTTTGGTATTCTAAACCCATTTTTATAGTCCAAAAAACCATTAGAGTTGAGCATGAGCTTGTAAAATAAATTGACCATCTTAATCCCAAAGAGCCAAGTCCATTAACGGAGGCTCAAGGAGACATAGCCCAAGTGTTGTGGGTGAAATCATTTATTATGTTTGATTTTATGTTTGTTGGTTAATTTGCTACAATTTATGGTTGTTTTACATGATTTTAATCATCTTAAACAAATTTTTAATTTCTCACATATAAAGCCTTAAACCAGTTAAAACACATACTCCTGAATCAAGAATTCAATTCCGCACATGCATGTATAAGCAAGATCCTTAATTTTTTTTAATTGAGTAGGAGGTTCTTGCATAGAAAAATAATTCAGCCACCCATATCAGAGCAATGGCTCCATTGGAAGTATTCCTATACTTGAAAAAGGTTTTGTTTTTTCAAGTAGAGTAGGAAAGTGAAAAAAGAAAAAAAATGGAAAGAATAAAATGTCAGGTGAAAACCTCTTTTGAGGAATTTGAGATTGGCTCACTGATTGAAAACCTCTATGAGGCAATCATTGGGTTGAAAAAAAAGAGAGAAATAAAATATCCTAGGTGAAAACCTTCTTTAAGGAGCCTAGGCAGACCTACTAGTGGAAAACCTCATTAAGGCATCTAGTAGGCCTTAAAAAAAATGCATTTCTTGATGTATCTCTCTCTAATGAATGTAGGTGCTCTCCAACCTTTGCAGGAAAAAAAAGAACAAGTTGGCACAAAAATAAAATTTTTTCAACACCTTATTCAAAGGTAGTCAAACTTGCACTTCCTCCTCCTATGCTCAAAAGCTCCAAAAGGACATCAAGCAGATTATGACATGCAGCTTCAGAAAAAATTTAGAACCATTGAAGACAACTTGAAAAACAATATTAGCAGCTTCAATATCACCTGCAAAAACAAATCAGTGCTAAGGTTCAAGTATGAAATCATCTAGCCATTTATTTGAATCTATTTTAGCTTAATAAAATATTAAAAAGCGTGGGAAGGAAATTTTTTTATAGCCAAAATCAATAGCAAAGCAACCTCAGCCTTATCTAGCAACTAGCCTCGCTTTTTCCACCAAGAAAAGGAACAAGACAAAAGTAAAAAGGACTTGATAAAGGGGATAGTAAGCAGTTCATGTAATGGAAGACAAAGAGTGCCAATGGGGTAACAAAAGGTGAAATCAGTTCAAAGAAAAAAGAATTGTGATTTTATTCTGCATGAAATTAAAAAGAAAAAGAAAAGAAAAGAAAATAAAAGAAGAAGAAAAAAATGGTGGATCCACCACCTCTTGGCATGCGAAACATATTTGCTTAAGGTATCTGAGGACCTCCATGAAGCACCTATGAGAAGAAATGCAAGAAGAATAGCAAGAATATTAGCATGAGGAGCAGTGCATGGGCCAATAAATAGAAAAGTAAATAAGCTACCATGCAAGAAGAACCATAAGGTAGGGATGATGAATAGGTTGCTCAGAGGACAAGCAATAGTTTCAGTAGGGGGTGATAATGGGCCTATAAATTAGACATAAAATAAGGCCCATCTAACCTTTATTAGGTCCATCTAGCTTTATTATGCACATAATAAGATATATTAAATCTCTCATTCTACACTTAATAATTTTTTTCTTATGCTTTAATATGTTCTTAGGAAGGTTTAAAGGTAATTTCATATTTGTGCCTAATATTGGTTATTTTTGTAGAATATTGTGATAATATTGGGCAGATTATGCAGATTTTGAGAAGGAGATAATTTAGGGACTTTTTCCCTGCCACTGAAAGATCAAGATTGAAGAATAAATGAGCACAATGTTAGGAAATTATGGAGAAATCTTGGAGAGATTCAAGGGGTTTGTCCACCCTCTTTAACTATTAAAGGAAACCAAGAAAACTCAGGAAGAAGTGCACTCAATATATGGTTTACTTGGAGTCGAAATGGTATCAATCAATATTTTATAGGGAGCCATTGGTAGATACCCTTGAGGATAAATAAATCTGATCAAGAGCTAATTAGGGTCGATGTCGGTCCATTCGATTCCACTCAGAACTTTTGCTGCTAGCTATTATGATTTTGTTGTTAAAGACCCTCGGGATGTAATAAGAATGTATTTTTGTAATTCAATGAGTATTCAGATGAATTTTTACTGATTTAGTTCTATAAAGACGGGATCGTGGGTTGGGGCCCAACCCATGTGCCTCAGCTTCTCTGTTATTATCATTATTTTCTTTCTGTCATTTAGCTAGTTTGATTTTTGATAGTTTCATTTATGTTTAGTTTTTGCTTCTAGTTTCGTTGTTGTAGTTCTTAATTTTCTTACAAGAGTAATAAAGTAGAGGAAATATCCAAAATTTGTGGTCAAGCCTTCCCCCCTCATCTCTATTAATAGATTTCAATCAGGTTTGACCTTCCCACAAGCCAAAAAAAATGCTTTCTATTCATCGTTTTTATCATGAATTTGGTCTATTTTTCCATGCATGAATTTGCATGGTTGTTTGCAGGAATATGTATCAATAGTCCCAGAGAAGTTCATCAAGTTGTGTCGCTTAATTTTCCAACTCTGTTTTCATGCCTGAGCACTGTTGTTGCACCTTCATTTCCCTCCTTCTCTAAGTTAATAGCTTCCACACCCTTTTTATTCACAAAAACCAATTAAAATTTTGACCTCTGCCTTTGTCCTCGAAACTCCCGCTCACCGTACTTCACGCTTCGAAAATCACAGATCTCTTGCATTCTCTATTTATGATCTCCCGTTCTAAGCCCTAATTGCAATATTCTTTCCGTACTCTGCCATGCGATATAACTTATCAAATTTGGCATTAAGCTCCACTATCCCGTTGCATTTCACATTTCGCAGTTTCTTTCCCATCACATTTCACATTTTTCTCCCACTACGAAACAACACTTCCTCTTCTTCACCAGCTTTTCGATATTTTTATATTGCGATATCACATATCACATATCACATTGCTATACTCCCATCGCATTTCTCATTTCATAATTCAAGCCTCATCGCATCTCGCACTTCACACTTTCCTCCCAATTGCACTTTTTCTTCTTCACGAGCCTTGCAATATTGCGATATTATGATATCACATATCGCATATCACAATTCCATCCTCCCATCACATTTCTCATTTCACAATTCGAGCCTCATTGCATCTCACACTTTGCACTTTCCTCCCAACTGCACTTCCACTTCTCCACTAGCCTTGCGATATTGCAATATCGCATAACACATATCACATATCTCATTTCTATCCTAAATCACAATTTCGTCATTGAAATGTTCAAAGCCTCCCTTTCCAAATCATTTTTGAAATATGATGTGCTGTAATAAAGTCCAAACACCTTTTTCACTCCTCTAAGCCTTGTTTCGTGTATTAAGCCTTCCATTAGCATCTTTAGCCCTTTCCCTCCAGACTAAAATCAACACTTTTTCAATTAGAATTAAGTCATGGATAGCTTAGTTGCATGGATAGAAGCATGGTAGATAGAGAATAAGATAAGTAGGGTGTGTTTAGCTGATTGGCCAAGTTAAGTGTGGTTTAAATTAGTTTATTTTCTGCAATTTATTTTCATCAAGTTAAATTAGTTTCCTTTCCATCATTTCCTTTCTGCCACTTCTTTTCAGCCAGTTAAATTAGTTTCCTTTCCTTTCATTTCTAATATAAATTTAATTTAGTTTCCTTTCTGTCATTTCCTCTCTACAATTTATTTTAGTTTCATTGAAGTGTGACAAACTTCACTGAGAAACTCTAGAAGGAGAACCGTTTCGTAGAGTAGAAGAGTATGAGATGAGTAGAATGCATCTGCTATGTATAAAGCACTGTTACTTCCAATTTTGTACGAACGCTAGGTTGATAAAGTAAAGTAGGGACACCCTTGGGAGTTGCAACACTCTTGGTGCAATACCAGGGCTCACCAACATGTTGCACCTTCTTGTCCCTATTTTTCTTGTGAGTAACCAAATTTCACATCCATGTGTCTCCAATCAACATAATCTCATCGCAAAATGGGATAAAAATTTCCTTGTTTCCCTTCATAAAATCATGCCCCACTATCATGTAAAAGTTGTTCATCTCCATCACTATGAAGTCCAAACAACCTTGCCAATCTACAATTTGAACTAACACATCAATTTTTAATTCCGACACTTTATCCCTTGAGTGCACTGCCTTGACTTCCACATCCTTGGGAGTAATGTGCAGTCCAACATCCTTTGATAACCTCGTTGTCACAAAATTATGAGTGGCACCTATTTCCACCAAAGGTTCGATGGTTCTGCCATGAATCTCAAGGTTAAGAATCACCAAGCTATGCAGCCAACACTTATTTTCCTCAAGAACCCCTACATACATCTCTAGTCTCTGTTGCATTTTGTTGCATTGGCTCTGATACCATATGTCCTGTCCGTTATTCGGTTCCATTGTTCACGGTGTCGTGCAGCACCGACTAGACTCCCATACATAGTATTTTTTCACCTTCTGAACTATGCCTTCCAAAGTTATTACTATTTGTGTGTTTCTTTCATTATTATTTATGTGAGGAATAACATAACATAAAAATGCAACGATACCAATCAAGAGACAAAAAAAACAACACCAATATATCAATTTAAATCTTCATTATAATTTTTCAAAGTATCTATAATATGTTATAGTGGGGAAGATGCTTATACCTGAGTATAATACTCACCTCAATCCTCGTTCACGAGTCGCCCAAGATACAAAATGTACTAGCTATCCAACCATAGTGCATAATTAGCTTCTCGTCACACACCCAAGTCACCTTCTTGCACAAACCACACAATTTCTGCTCTCGACCTGTAGCGCGTATCACTCTGCCCATAGGGTGGGAGCATACCTACACTCGACTACTCATTTTCTCACTTCACACTGCACTCGTGTATCACCCCTTGCACCGTATCTTGCTGAATGGTTTGAGTTATTGTGACTGTGGATGTTGGTTTTTCAATCCACCACACGGCCTGCCATATATATGACTCTCCACCTAGTGTAATACAAACGGTCGTGTCGCTTGGGGCATCGACCCTTCCAAGAGAACTTTCCCACTATGCATGACACACTCGTTCATCTTGTCAAGGAGTCAGTGCACTGCAATTTCTGCCCTTATTCCACGTGTGTCGTCCCATTTAAATGTTTCCTCCTTGTCACACTTCATCACTTGGTTGTTTCCCACTTTCACCAGTCGAGTTGTTTCACTCCACTCTCGTCCGCCCGCACCTGGGTGTGGCACCCTGCTTGGTTGTGCACCCCCGACTGTGCGTTCCACCTGACATGTTTAACCAAACTTGTGTCGTCAATCACTGATTCATTTACCATCACATCAAATTTAACTGAACTTTCACTGGGTGCGCTCTCCATCCACACCTTTAACTGAACACAAGTCTAGAGGGCACTCGGTGCAGCCGCCACTATTTCTACATGACCGTCACACATCACGAGCATGGCCATACTCACAACTCACCTAAGTGTCATGTGTGCCTGGTTGGGCCACTGACTCACCCAAGGGAGGTGATGTCGACTCGGGGTCTTGACACTTCCCCTCTCTCATCTCATCTCATTTGCTAAGCTTTAAATTATTGCAAGCATCTAGAAACTATAATATTCATTTCCTTCCCTTGAATTGTGATCGAATTTAGTTTTGCTTCTAATCATTGCAAAATATGACTCATAAGAAACATGAACACCGCCACAACCATAAGAAACATCATCGAACCCATCACAGAGAAGTGGAAAGTAGGAACCTCGACTATGCATTGTTTACTCCTCGACAACGACTATGTATAAGCAGGGTTGGAATTTCACGGGAAAAAAATAGGTATTTTCAATGTATTTAAATTTTTATATAATCAATTTTTGTGATATGTTTTTAAATTTAGTGAAAAGTATTTCTGATGACTTACTATTTTTGAAAAAAGTCATTAATATTTTATCGCAGAAGAGCACATCTATTTTTTTCCATCCATACATTTCCCTGGTTAATTGAAGTTAGTTATATTAATGGAATATTAGTGGATTTGGCTAGTTCAAATAAATTATATATGAATATGACGTATTAAAATCAACTGTATAATTGTAATTTCAACAAATTTTGTGGATTAATATTAATTATATTAATATAATATGAATTAATATCACAAATCAGTCTTTGCTAACCAATGTATTTAAATGAATGAAGAGTACAAGTAAAATTTCTAATAGAAACATCAATTAATGCCAATGAATGAGATACAATTATAATTTAATATCCATAATTTTCTAGTAGATTCAAAATCAAATTATAATTGTTTAATCAATAGTTGGAAATATTTAATTCCTACTTGTCTATGGTTGTAATTCTCCATTTTAGGAGTTTGTTCCTACATAATAGGAATTAGCTAGAATATAGTTTCTCCTAGTTTAGTGTGTGGTTGAGAGAATCTCTCAACCACACTACTGTACGTCTAAGATAGAATTCCTATCTTGAGACTTTTGCTTGTATAAATATGTGTGTAATTTCCTTCATTCACAATATAGAATATATTAAGTGTGTGTGCTATTTTATCTTCAATTGCGTTGAGTTGTGTTCTCTGTGTTATTGACTCTATGACAAGGATGACTCTGATAACAATAAAATATTCATTAAGGTATATTGATTAATAAATTGTTATGGGTTTGGCGTTTCTAGTTGCATCTGTGAGTCAGTAATCTTCATTTAGTTTATGTTCGACTTTGAACTCATGTGATAGAACAATGGAAACAAATTTTTCCTCCACATTCATCATTTTACCTGTGAGAACAATGCAAACATTACTAGTGCATCATTTGGAGGCTAGCTGTTTCATTAGAGGCTCAAAATTCCTAGGAAGATTTAGAATATCCCAATTCATAAGTATGCATATAATATTTGATGCCATTTTACATCTAAATCATATAATTGTTCTTTTATTAAATTAATTTTTGTTTGGACACCTTAAAATTC
Source organism: Pinus albicaulis (assembly GCA_034641835.2). Classification (NCBI taxonomy): domain Eukaryota; kingdom Viridiplantae; phylum Streptophyta; class Pinopsida; order Pinales; family Pinaceae; genus Pinus; species Pinus albicaulis. The sequence goes on along the minus strand of CM076572.1, from coordinate 1,032,919,867 downwards.
TGGTCAAATGCAATGTGTTTATAGAAATTTGATTCAATTTCCTCACCAAATTCTCCTACGATAGCAAGCGAAATGTAGGTAGTGACTCTATGAGGAATTTCATAGCAATAAGAAAAATCAATTGATAAAATGTCAAATGAGCACCGGCAAATATAAAATCCTTGAGCGTGATAAGCCAATGCTCCAAATATTCATGAAAATTTGACTTTTCTTGATACTACATGCTCCAAATGTTCATAATTTTTTTGACTTTCGTTGATACTCCATTAGTTGTTATTTTTCATCCCATATTTACAAATTACCTATTCTAACAAGTTTGAATTTGGAAAGCCACATGAAATGTACAACGATTAGCTTTTCTAGGTACAAGAGTCTATGTAATTCACCCTTTCATTCTCATGAGAGTCTATCATTGAACCATCTAAGTACCTTGATGGAACCTCTACAACTGAATTCCACATGGAATTTTCCTTCTCTTGATATTAAAGAAGTGGAAAATCTTCCAACCAACATTTTCTATGGATGACCCAATAACGAAGGTTAAATGAAAATGGCCTTGACTTTTCCATGAGAGGACGAGGGGTGATTAGCTAGGAAGCATATATTGTTTATTAATGAACATGAATAAATAGACTAAACCTTTTCGAAACAATCACGTGCAATATTAAATTCTTAAAAAGAAAAATAGCTAATGCCCTAATGTAATTTGGGATTTTTTCTCAAATCCCAAGGCATCAAGGCCACTACCGTTAGATGGATGCACCGGAAAACAAACATGTGTATATGCTACAAATACACCTTGGAAATCACCATTCTTAAGAAGAGAATCCACGTCATTCTTTCCAAGCACCTTGTATAGCAGAGCTCGAGTTCCCTTTTTCTTTTTCTATATCATGCAAGGAAAACGACAACAACACATTCAATATTTTTTTATGGTATGGATTTCCCCAAATATTCAAATATCCTATATTATAATTAATTTTCTATACATAAAAATTAATAATCCTAAGAGAGTATCCATGTTTTGCAATAATTATTAGTCCCTGCCGCCTGCGGCATGGCAGGGACTATAGTAATCGATTAGTTGGTTTGGTATTAGTCATGCAAGGTAATCAAAACTTGAAGCCGAAGGTTTTAACCAAAATATTCCGATAAACTTATTCTCCACCATATTGCACCTTATCAAATGTTGACAAATTTTCACATTGCTTTTTGTTAGCCAATCAGTGAGTTTTTCATCTTATTTGGCCTCTTCTCGAGGCAGAGAGGCACAATAGCTATGGTAAAAGGCATTATGTGATACCAATTTGATACCAATTTTTTCAAAATCAACTAATGCTAACATTATTGAGTTAACATTAATTGTTTGTTTGCTTTTAAAAACATTATTGGTACTATGACCAAGGCTTCCAAGGAGATATTGTGACCAAGGCTTCCGAGATCTCCTAAGCCCATTGTTACAAGTGGATGGCCAGTGTCCTGCTCATTGCTACAAGTGGCTGCGAAGTGTCAAGTGGCTGCCCAGTGTCTTGCTCATTGCTACAAGTGGCTGCCCAGTTTCCCGAAAGTGGTTGCGTTTCGTTCTCTTTTTCTCTTCAATTTAGCTGCGCCTTGTTTTCTTCACCGACCTTCTTCCTTTTTTTTACTTTGTTCTTTCCAGTAATTAACTACTTTGATCGATCGACCATATTTTATGTCTGAGCAGCACTAGCTCAGACAACAGTTTCATTAGCAGCATAACCACTTTTTCTTGTTTACAGAACTGCACCGCACTGTGTCAGATAATAGAATCTCCATCAAAGCTTTGAAGCTATTGCAGTAGAAGCCCTCAAAATCCCTGAAGCCCGCAAAACCCTCCGGGAATGGAGGTGAAGAGAACAATTGTTGAATCACTGTTGAATCAGCTGATATCCTCTCATCATCGAAAAAAGCCCAGAAAGAAGCCGTCTGCGAGCTCTGGCTGTTGGGCACTGCCTCACGGCCGTGAGGAGCCTTCCTGTGCCAGGATAACTGCCATATTGGATAAATATTTATAACACAACGAATGGAAGGTATGGATGAACTTAGTATTATTCAGTTTTGAATTCTGAATATAATGCACGACTGATTATATTTATCAATGGTTTTTTATTTATTTAAGTGAGACTCGTATGAAAACTTTTAATTCGAAGTTCTAACAGAAAATTAATCATATTGTGCTTAATTATGTTACCCATAGAACTGCGATCATATCGTCGTCGTGGAGTTTATCTTCTCCTTGGAGTGAAAGGAGGACGTCCAAAAACTCTGAATCGGCCGTGTTGCTATTCTCCCAGTGCTCCTCGATGATGTCCTTCACAAAAGATCTGACACAGGGAACAAGCCGAGTGCAGCGGCTGTGGATTCTGAGAGGGTCAAGAACTCTCAGCCATGGAAAATGGTCAGCCCAGTTGAATGCTCCAAGCAGTTCGAATCCCTCATTCACCATCTCGCGATGATTCTTCTCAGTCTCGGCATCCACCGACCGTCGACCAAAGACACTTCCCGTTATATTATTGAGAGCCGTTTTCTGGAGATGTCGACAGAGGGGGACGGCACCACCATAAATACTAGACTCATGCCAGATGTTGGAAAGCATTGTCGTGCAGTCTGCCTGATGGCCGGCTTCGTTCGCCTCAATCCGCCACAGAGATGCGTAGCAGAAATTCTCCGCAGCATCGCCCTACCGAACGTCAATTGCTGAGCGGATTGTTTGAGCCAACATCAACTGGTTTTATGTTAAACTTGTGTCTTGACCAGCAATTGATGGTTTATCACCGATTGACTTGATAGCTTCAACGAGCGACTGTTTTGTGCTGTGAGCGACTGTTGTGTACTGCTTTTTCAGCATACTATTGCTAAGATTACAAACATTGAAGAACTATACAGGCTTCTTTGCACACCAAACTAAGCCCTAGAGCATTCAATCCTTGTTGAAGAAAACTTATTCTACAAATTCTTATCATTGTCACATTGTTTATGATTCAGAACAGAAACAATGTTATCCATTGAATGAGTTGATCCAGAAGCTCATTCAATACCAATTATCGATCTAAAAAATTAACCGATATGCATAGTCTATAGATAAATCTGCGTATTTCTCCGCTGAATTGACACTTAATCGAGAGATAAATCTGGGAATAACGCTTGGCATCAATCACTTTGTAGGTTTAAAAAGCCTGGAAACAACACCTGTAATACATAACTAACACATGTAATACATGCGTCCTGGTTCTCCATGCTTAGTGTTACAAAACAATAATGAACAATTTAATGAACAATTTTGTATAATTTGTTTTAATTAAACATTAGATAAATTTTCGGGCCTACATTAATTTAATAATCTATTGTCACCTTACTTGCAGATCTGGCCAAGTGCAGAGAAGAGGACAAAGGAGCTAAGGTGCATTTGATTTTCTAGGAAATCTCATATTTGTGCACTCTCAGATCAAATATCAAAGAATCAATGTCTGTTTGACCTACACTTGTATCTGATGTACAACTTTACAGGTTCTTATATTTAGTCAATTTACCCAAACTATATTTAAAAAGAAAGACATCAATTATAGATTTATTAACAGAGACATGCCTATGAAGAAGCGTGCACAAGCAATTGAAGCATTTCATAAGGTTAACTAATTTTGCTAGCAAACGTAGTTTTTAACACTGAATTGGAAAATCTAAAGATGTATTAAATTCTCCAATGAAGATACTTATCTATCACTACAAAGAACCCAATGTAGATTTTATAGACTAACTACTAAAATGTTTTTGACGTTCAACATTAGTCATTCATATTGGAAAATAAGGTCCTGGCTATCTGATGAATTGTTAAAGAGGTCCCAATTGGAGTTCTGTTTGCTGTAGGATCCACCAACTACTGTTTTCCTTTTATCAATCAGGATAGGGGCCGTTGGATTGACCCTGACAGCTGCATCCCATGTATATATGGTAATGAATTCTTCTATTTTCTGAAATCTCACACATAACAAAAGATTATGTGCTTTCAATGGATGATGATACACAAATTTCTCGATCAGATTGACTAATAATCTTGCTTGAAATGGCATGCATATGGCCCTTGTAATGTAAAATATATGCTTCAGTTGGAACCTTTCCACAAAACCACCTGGCGTTTCACATATAGCTTATTATAAGCCCCTATGGATATCTTATTTTATTTTATTTTGTGCATTATTTTTATAAAACGACCTGGCGTTTCACATATATCTTATTATAAGCCCCTATGGATATTTTTTCTTTTTTCTTTTTTGCATTATTTTTAATGTTTCTAGTTTTAGGATAATAACGTCCACTCCCTCTTGGCAGGGACTCGCTGCTCCGCAGCTATTCTTGTTCTTTTAGTAGTACATCATTTGAGGTTACAAAAAAGTTTCCTATGTTTGATTTCTTATGCATCCATATGGCCGAGGTAGCGTTAACAACTTAGATTTGATAGGAAATCCAATGGACATTTTGTTCAAGGTTTAAAGTTGAATATGTCACAATTCGTAAGAGGGGTCTAGCCCATCCTAGAAATGCGAAGCTAAAGTTAACTGTAAAAGAATGTTAATTTTTTTATACTATATTTTTTTAAATTAAATAATATCACAAAATACCCCTTTAAGGGCTTCCAATAGATTTTCAGATATCCCTAGAGTCTTCAGTCAGGATTCTCAGAAGAACTACATCCAAATGTTCTTAAATACCATTAAACATTGATGATATAAAGAACATAATACAAGGGATTTGACATAAATTTGTATTGATGTTTTATTGTAACTATCATTTGATCTAATAGTGGCAAGATTCTAATTGAAATGTAATGGAACACGTGTCTAAGATATATGGGCGGAATTTGGTAGAAGTGAATTTTTTAAATCAAGAGGCAGGATAATGTAGGTTACTGGTGGAAGTCAATCCTTTTTCAATGTAGCACAGGGCATGATCAAGGACTCGATATTTATGTGAATTATATTCGACTTCATCTATTTTGTCCCAAGCTCCATTCTATGATATCAGAAATGAGAAAAGGGAAACGAAACGAGAAACGCCAATGGTACGAGAAACAGAGTTTGGAGGTTTCGCACTCAAGAAACAAGGAGAGAGAAAAAACAATAAAAATATGAAAAAGACAGATTTAGTTTCAATTTTCAATATAGTTTCAACTAAATTTATATCCAAATTTAATTAAATGACTAATGAGTACCGTTGATCTCATACATATACTTAGCAAATTGGGCATTAAGTATATACCCTTTCGCTAATTATTGTTCTTGTGTGGAAATTTGAAAACATTATAATTATATATATATATATATATATATATATATATATATATATATATATATATATATATATATATATATATATATATATCACCTTACTCAAGATATACCACGAGGAGGGAAACAATAATTTGAATTTACAATCGATATGGAATTGTATTTAAAGCATGAATTTTTCTAATATACATGCTATAGAAGAAAATCCTTAATAAACAATTAAAAATAATAATTTCCCCTATATTAAATATAAAATATCAGATGAATTTCCAACTTATTTTGACTCTATCTTGAATAGACTTTTTTTTCGTCAGTGTTGGGATTGAATTCTTTTTCGTCACAGTGTTAGGGCCAATTAAAAAAAACAATTGTCGTAAGCTATAGAAAAAATTGAAGAAAATACATTGAATAACTTTCTAGCGACTTTCCATAGGCCTCTAGAAGTTACTAAATAAATATATGCATGAAAGCATTACAATAAAGAGAAAAATTACAAGTTGAGAACTAACTATAAATGGAATGAACTACGATGAAATGAGCTCGAGCACATGGAAAAGTACAAGTTATTTGTTCACAATAAAATTTATGCACTTGTTCATGAAAATGGGTGTAGAAAACGATGTTTCCATTCAGTCGTGTTTTTAGTGCTTTTTTCTTTGGGAACGGTTGCTACCATCCCGTTTCTGGTAATGAGGGCTCCATTATGGTAATTTTTTTGTTTAGTTAAAGGTTATTTTTTAGAGCTAACGATCATTTGGCCTACATTGGCTAGCTCTTCTGCCATAATGATTTCTTTGGTCCTGCCATAATTCAAACCCTCGTCATCACTCCTGTCATATTTGGATAGGTATATTCAAACTACCTTCTTGGTTTTTTTAGATATATACAATATTTAAAATTTTGATCAGAATGAGAGGTTTTTATTTCTAAGTTGTGTATTCTCGGATTTTGTACATATATTTTGTGTTTCCATTTTAAATATAAATATCCAATTATATAAAAAGTGGTCACAATGAAATGCGATGCACTGTAGTCCCTAATGCCTTAAGATGCAGGTTAAAGAGGTCTACAATAATTAGTTTGGTTTTGATGGTTTAATTAGATTTTGTCCTTTGTGTCCCTCTTATTGCAGTTGCAATATATATTTCATGGAGGTTTGATGTTTGTTTCAGCTTGAATTCTTGAAATATATAGATATTGCATTTAAAATGGCATTCTAAACTGCTATACACTACAGTAGTCTTGGAAAGCACCTCACTGCACTGCACATTTAACTTTATCTAAACATAATGAAATATTTTATTATTTGAATAATGGTCTTGTCAAATCATTAGTTATTTAGCATAGAAGTGAACAATGAGAACTCTTTGTACAATGTATTTCAAAAATGGTGAAACATTTAAGTAGAGATTTTCCATTAAATTACTTCTTTGTTGCTTCAAAAAGAAAGATATTTTTTATTTGTTAATTTTTTTTTGGCTAAAGTTTGAAGTTCAACCCAATTTATGTGGGTACCAAACCATCCAATATCAACTTCTATTTCCCATTTTATGCGAACAATTACTTATATGTCTAAAACTCACATTAAAAGTCTCATCCTTCCAGAAGAGTTTAAATTTGTAAATATCTAGCCAAGTTACTAATCATGAATGTTGTATAATTGTTGGCCTAAAATATACTTAACTCGACTCATCCCTATGCCTACTTTACTATTGAGGCAACAAATTAAGAATGAATGTAGATCTTACTAACCTATAATGAAAATATAATTGCACAGTAAATACCATGAACAATGGTATCCCTCTCACAGTTACCTCTAATAGCCCTTGACATGGTAGGAATATCTTGCATGCGCTGAGTGAAGTTTCCTTTCTCAAAATATCCATATTTTTTGGATTCCTTTCACACTAAGTTCCCCAACAATGATACAACATTCAAAGACACACTTCTCTTCTCACTATCTGTCTCTAAAGTTCCAAACAAAATATTCTTAGGAATTTTTAGGAAAAACGATTTATTTTCATTTTAAATTTTTGGGATGGCCAAAATATAAGAAAAAAGAAGTTTAGTTAACATACAAGGAATTTACCAACCATTTTATCTGCAAGAATTAACTTGTGCGTATATCCATCCACGTACAAAAAGGTATAATCTCTAGAAAACTACATGTAAAATTGAAATATGAGTCACAATGATTAAAATCAATGAACCTTGCTATTTTTCTCATTGATTAAGGGTCTCTCCAAGATTACTTTGACAAAAAAGAATAATGATTTTCCTGTTACCAAAAATGTTTCAGCCAGATTTGAGGCATAATGACCAGTGAAATATGTATAATAGAATTTTCATCCTCTAACATGTTCCAGGCTGATACATTAATGAAGTAAATAAGTATATTATCTTATAAAATAATGGTTGTGATATCCATATATCCATATTGTACCTTCAACCTACTTCTAACTCGGCCATTTTTGGCCCTATATAATCACCAAAATGTACTATGAACTACAAGGTTTGGCAAGTAGTTACATCCTTGAGGACATGCATGTGAATTCACGGGAGTAAGACTAACATCATGGCATGAATTAAATTAAAATCAAATTTTAATTTGAAAATCAAAGGCTATAATTAATCAATTCATCTTCAAATTTAAAAAGAAAGGGTTATTCTTTGAAGAAAAAAGAAGGGAGGCCACAAATAATTTCGAAACGACACTTCTGTAATTTAAAAGAAAAGCCAACAAAATTACTCTTCTGACGTAAGAGATGCCAAAAACGGTATTAACAAATGTATGAAACCTTTTTACGTTTCATATTTTCCGTCAAGTAAAATTAGAATAAATTATTATTTTAAAGATTAAAAATATGATTTTTTTCCCTTGAAAATATCTTTAATTTTAAATTATATAATTTATATTTTTAACAAAGAACGGCCTGTATGCATATCTTGAAGGGTATATATACCATTTTCAACCCTAAGAAGGCAGTATTTGCATCAGATAATTATTTAAAAAGATTATTAATAGTGTAGAAATAAGAAAATATTTACATTAAATCGTTATTTAAAATGATTATTAATAAATATATATTATATCTTGATTGGTCGATAGTGTACATTGGTGATATCTTTGTATTTACAAGTGTAGATTATAAAGGATGTTGGATCGGTTGGAAATACAATCTCAAATGGCCAATTGATATACATCAACATGCTATAGAGTCTCATAAGTATTTCAAAGATTTTGGGTAGTTTGAATTATGTAACCCATTTATGGAAGTATTGTGTTAAAGATAGAAAAGTTTTAATGATAGGTTCAAAAAGTATATTCTTTTATAAGCTACAATATATACTAGAGAAATGGAAAATTTCGAAGCAAAGGCATGTGCATTTCAACATGCTATAGAGTCTCATAAGTATTTCAAAGATTTTGGGTAGTTTGAATTATGTAACCCATTTATGGAAGTATTGTGTTAAAGATAGAAAAGTTTTAATGATAGGTTCAAAAAGTATATTCTTTTATAAGCTACAATATATACTAGAGAAATGGAAAATTTCGAAGCAAAGGTACAGGCATTTTTAATTTTATGCGTTGTAGATGACAATTTATTTGAAATTGTAGAAATAGATGCAAGCAATATTGGATGGGGAATAATAGTAAAAAGTTCTCTTGAATGCAATAAATAAGTTTGAGATATATTTGATCAATCAAAGCTTACTGTTAAGGAAAAATGTTGTAGCCATGTAAAAAGTTTTATGCAAAGAGAATGAGAAAGTTGGTGAAGCAATGTTTGCTAGACGTCAAGATTTATTATATAATTTTGAATTTCATATTTAACATATAAAAGGGACCAAAATTTACATCCTTGGCCTTCTAAGTAGAAAAAAATTCATTGGCAAGCGAGTGTGTTAACTAATCAAGAAAGAATGCCGACTCATTAAGCGAGCAAGACATCCCATCAAGTGGACATGCCATCTTATAAAAAAAATCATCATGTTAGTGTAAAAATTCATCAAGAGAGCATGGTGAATAGAGCAATGTCAAGCAATCCACCACGTGAATGGTTATTGTGACAAAATGGAAAAATAACGATGAACATCTACGAGAAATTCCCAATGAAATGAATTGGTTATAATATGAAGACAATATGAGGTCAACATGGCAACTACATAGCACACAAGTTCTAGATATGAATCTACAACCCACACCATCCCTAACTAGGCATGTTTTAGAAGTTAGATCCTATCCAACATCTTTTGCTAGTATTCCCAACATCATCTGTGGATATCTCCCACAGAGGTTACACAAGAGAGTAATTATTTGATCTATAAATTTTGAGATATTAGTCTAATATGGCAAGAAATTGGCAACTAACAAGGCCTAGTACACCAATTTTATGCCCCTAATTGGATAATCCTTTGCACATGGGCAAGCTGAAACCATATTCTAAAATTTCCTGGTACTGACATCGATTGCTACTAGTACAATCAAATATGGTCGGATTTCCTATGAAAAGAAAAAAATACAAGACTTATTTCACTCTACTAAGATTTTGATGTATTTATACCTCCACACGTAGCCTGTATTGAGAATGGTTAAGTGGTTGAAGGAAAATTTTTGGTATCAATTGAACTCCATTGGATCCAAACTCTCTAGAATGATAACATGCAACACATGACATATTTATCTGAATAAAGTATGAGATATCTCTGATTATAAGGTGATGGATGGAAAATAGCTACTTAGGAAATATGTAGCCTCTCATCTACAATGACTAGCAAAAACAATAATCTTTGTACAAATTATCCAAGGAAATCTAATTATGATAATAAAACTTTATTCAAAAGCTTAGGAAACCTCATCCTATGCATGAATATTTGCTACTGATATATTATATGATTAAGATCTACTGTTGACTATGTGTAGGGGTATGTCCTCTTTGTTAGCACAGTTCTTTGCTAAGTCATGAGTCCATTTCATAGTTTTATTTTTAGGATTAAACTTCATAAAATTTCAAAATTTTAATTTTTTTTTTAGGTCACTACAGGAATTTCCAGAAGCACGGATTTTAGTCTTTTCAGATAGTCTCTTATTTTCCTGTTTTTGTCCTTTTTATTTTTATTCTGGTGTTGCCAGAATTTCTGGAAGCATACTCTGTTTAAAAAAAAATAAACAAAAAAGTGCATGTGCTTTAGTTAACATTGTTTTTACACTTCCATCACTCATATTTCTTACAAATATCAAATTTCTTGGCTAATATTAGGATGTGTAGAACACTAAGAATTGTTTTGATCCTTCCACCCATGAGGTTCAACTTAAATTTTCCTTTCCCTATGATTCTCGCTATCAAGAGATGTCCTTAGAAAGCATCACCACCATGGAATGTTTTACACTTTCAAAACCACTACCCATTAGGTTTCATATCAAAAGAAACGCTTGAATCGATAAGGGATACGCCCATGATCTTTGTGTATACTTGAAGAGGGAAAGTCCACATCCACTCATTCATTTGAGGAGGTTTTTTCTTTTGTAAAAGGATAATATTCAGATCCCTTCCATTTCTTAAGAATCTGATCTACGATGCTTCCTATAACCCCCTTCATTTTGACATGTCCAACATACCATTACAAACTTTCCTCAATATTTAGATCTTGCTCCTGATTTAAATCTCCCACGTGAGGACTTATTTTTATTTCTATTTTAGGATAATTCTCTTATAGAAAATACATTTCCATTATGAGTTTCCATGTTTTTCTATCTCATCTCCTTTGATAACCAGGATGATAATATTTGATCAAACTTTAAAGTAGTTGCATTACTACTTATGGAAACAAATAGACTATCCGACCAATCTGATAGAGAACATAACAAACTAATGCACTTATCTTTATTTCAATTCATAATACCAATAGATAATAGATAAATTTCCATAATATTGATGGCCTTTAGATTCTCTATCGTTGAGTTTCCATCCTGCTTCTTTAGGTTATACTTATTTTGTAGGAACAATTTGTCCAACAAGTATTTATATTGGTATAAAGCCCTTAGCTTCTCCCATAAAGACTTTCTTGTAGCATCCCCTAAAAAAATTGTTAATATTGAATTTGAGAGAAACAATTGTATTTTTTCTCTTTTCATTTCAATCCAACATGGTCTAGTCTTCTGTTGGCATCCAATTTGGTGCAATAGTTGGATCCATGGTGATACATTGATCTCTATCAACCAACAAATCTTTCATTTTGACGTGCATATCCTAAAACTTTGGCAATTGAATTTCTCAACCTATGTATTTGAACTACTCTCTATTTCATTTTCACCATAAACATTGCATTTCCATATCTTCCATTACAAAAGGTTATACCATAGGCCGAATCCAAACCCATTAGCCATAGAGGCATTTCCTTGAAGCCAAAATTGTTGTGATACCAAATGTAGGTTTTTACCCTATACAAGTAGTTGTTGCAAATAGATTCTCAATTAAATTATAATGGTTGCAATGGAGAACACACACATTGATAAAAAGACTTTATATTGGAAACCCAAAACTGAGAAAACTAGCAAGATGTTTCTATATATATATATATATATATAGTAGAGTATTACAATACAATATATAGTCCCTAGTAATTGTGAACACCCAATCTATTTACCATATATTAGGATAAAATTGTAGTTCCTTAATCAAAACAACAAAACCATGGGAAAAATCACCATGCACCACAAACTTTCTTTTAGCAAAACTATGTGGAAAAACAAAAGTATTGAATGCAAAAAAATATTCTTTCAAAGATGCTACCCACACAAGTGGCATTGCTTCTCCACCTTCCATGCCCCCTTAGAACGCCCTTGCTATGCTAAACCCAACAAACAACACATGGTAATAATTATATAAATAATATAACACATACTCAACACCCTTCTCTTTAAAACTCATATACCATTATAATAATAACATTATATAAATGGTAATAACATAGTAATTATTTTCCGTGTTAACATCAATCTCTATAAAAAGAGTTACAATATTCATAATATCACTCTTATCTTTGTAGATTTTTTAGTTAGAAATATGCTTATATATTATAAAGTAATTGTAAAAATATGAGTAAAATGTTTTCTTATATATTTAAAATTACTGGTTTTAGTTTTTTCTTTATATATGTTTTTAATTTGTGTGAGACGTGTTGGTGAATTAATGTGTGAATGAGTTATAAGTTAGTCGAGAATTTCGATTCAAATCTTTGAGATTTGAATTCAATAATCCACCACATGAGTGCCATACTTTTAACTAATTATAAACAATTACAAAGACCCGCGTTTAAAAAATGGACGAGGACAAAGAATTTAGAAAGTGCGTCTATTTTAAAAACAACACTCGCCCTCTTCCGTTTCAGTCGATAAACTTTCCTCTGCGCCTTCTGGTGTAGTTCCTCATACCTGCACACACGCTTTGAACAGTCACGCAATTCGATTAATTATGGCTGTGCCATTCCTTCACACTCAACATATCAAATCACCGTCCATCGAACTTTGATCGACTTCTTCCTCTCGCTTGACCGGGCATTGTGTTACGCGTGGCTTTCAACAATAACGCGTTTCGATTAACCAATTATTAATTATGGCTCTGCCGTTCCTTCAAACTGAAGATATCAAATCATCATCTGTTGAACTTTCCTCGACTTCTTCCTCTGGCTTGACCAGCCAATGTGTTACCTACGGGCTCTGGACTTCTGCAGTTTCTACGCGTAATTCTTGGTAATTCTTTGCTTAATAGCCAAGGTTTATATCCAACGCCCACTATATATATAAACGCCTATGTTCCTTCCCCAACTCATCTCATCTCCGAATCGTTAAACTATTACGACTGTCTTGAAACCATTCTGTGCATTTTCTTCAGTTCTGTTTCTAATCATTGGAAAAGATGGGTCACAAGAAACATGAACACCACCATCAGAAAAATGACAAAGAGGTGGAAAGCAAGAACACCCCCTATAAGTTTAATGAATCAGAATACGACAAGGCAAGGAAAGACGAGAAGCATCATAAGCGTATGGAACATTTGGGGGAAATGGGAGCAGCCGCTGCCGGAGCGTTTGCAATGGTACTGCACATATTCTTTATTCATTAATTCTAATGTTTCAGATCCATATATCCATATGATAGAAATCTTCTATGGTTCTTAGAACATAAGGAAGTGAATGTGTATATTAATGTAATTTTACATCTGTGCAGCATGAAAAGCACCAAGTAAAGAAGGATCCAGAACACGCACAAAGGCATAAAATGCAGGAGAAGATTGCAGCCGCAGTTGCAGTTGGAGCAGGGGGATATGCTGTCCACGAACATCACAAGAGGGAGGAGTCCAAGAAGAAAGCAAAAGAAGCTCATCGCAAAAAACATAACCACCATCTATTTTAGCCACCCACACGCACATCATCTATTCATGTCAGTCAGACAATTTGCTCAATTGTTGGATGGTTCCTACGCTAATCCAAATAAACATTGTAGGGTGAATATCATATGTTATGAAACTGTCATGTCTCAGCCCCATTGCTCTTATTTGCAGAGTTTATGTATCAGAATCATCGGATATTGATACATGATTTATGTCAGCACCCACGAATAAATATTTACTGGGTAATCTAATTTCGCAACTTACAAGTTCCAGTGTGAGATTTTATTAAGAGCGAGACTAAAACAAAGTTCAACTTTAAAATCAAAAAAATTGCGTCCGAGTACATTTTTGTATTAGTATTTTAATAGTACCAAGGATATTTATGTAAAATATAGTTTTGTTATTTTTGTTTTTTATTTTAATGTAAATTTTTATAAAATTAAAGTAAAATAAAGACATGTAAAATATTTCCATTATTATATGGTTTATAGTTCTTATAGTTTTTTTAGACCTGTACTTTGTATGACACCAAGTTTATAGTGTAAAGGGATCTTCCACGAATGAAAGAGTGAGGAACCTCTAATAGGGAAGTAATAGTACTATCTAAAGAGTGACACATGAAGTATTTCATTATTTTTAGTATGTATTACATCAACATATATTGAAAACATATAAAGAATGGTCTTACTATATTCATGATACATGCACGAAAGAGTGTTGGCTCAAAGAGCTTATGATAATTAATGAAAGATTACAGGTACACTATTAAATTGTGAAACACCAGCTCCAATAGTGGAACATGAAGCTACAACTTTCATCACTAGAGAAGGCAACAATAGTGAAACATGAAGCTACAACTTGCATCACTAGAGAAGGCAAGGAAAAATCTCTCAAGGTCCAAACCCTTTACTTGAGTTATGAGGACTTATTTATAATAAATGAAAATCACTCTTGAGTTTCCTTGTGACTCCATAACTTCAATGAATCTTGAGCTTCCATACAACCCTTTTACATCCTACATGTGTCTCTTCATTCTAAATGTATCCCTTGGACTTCTTTACATTACATTTATTCACAAAAGATGTCAATATTACATCAAAATGGTGGCTATGTAGGACAAACTCTAATAAGACAAAACTATGACAAGACAAAACATCTTCGTGTGGAACAAAAGAGACAAATCAGTAATTGGAGCGTGGAGTTCATTTGTGATGTAGGAATTCCATGATCTAAACTCTCGTGCAATGAATTTAAATATGAATCGTAGGTCTACAATATACCATATCTTCACCTCTAAAGCATCTCACAATATAGATTTGGAGATTGCCTGTATGCTATAACATTTTTGGTGATCTCCAAGCCTTTTTTATTTGTCATTTACTTGGTATGTTTGATAAACTATGGAATCTTCTGAATGATGATATCCTTTCTTCTTATTTCTCCAAGTGCACCCACAAAAGGCATCTTGTGTTTTTGTACTAGAGACTCTATACCACTATGTAGTCGAGCAAAAGAAGCGATAGTATTGGTAGCTTGTTTGCTGAGGTGGATTTAGTTCTGGTTATGAAGTCTCAAGTGTACTCTACCCATCTAAGAAGCCACTCTATCCTTCTTGACTAACCATTGTGGAGCATATGGATACGTGACACCCCAATCTTGTTTCCAATCAACAACTCAGCTTGTAACTTTCACAAGCTTTAGAACCACTAGAGATTTCTTCTAGATATCGGTCAAGGGTGCCATCACCTCATGCAAGAGAGTCATCTCATTGTAAATATGTTGCATGGTGTCTTCCACTAACTTTAATTCTTGAAGGATGGTTCACTGCAACCCCACTATGCTGAGACAAATAGAAGACAACTGTTCATTCTCTTTAGAGAGGTGGTCAACCAATTGTTTTGTGGCAACTAGTTCTCTTCTCAGTCATGCATTCTCGCTCATGAGATAGTCTGTATTATCTTGAGTTGGTGTTGTGAAAGCTAGATTAGTTCCTACTATTTCTCGAGGATTTCTCCTGGTATTAGCTTCTATCACCTTCTATGTGGATAGATATACTATATTAACAAGATCATTATGAAAATACCTTCACCTTTCTTGCACAATATTCTTCTTTAGTTGGTCAAAGGAAAAGATAGGTATGTCCATAACCCTATTATCTTGTGGAGGAACAATTCCCATTTTATCAAATGGGAGATGGCTACCAGTGAGAGGAGGCTCTAATGGAGTGCTAGGATCATATTCTATGGGTTCAATAACATCCTCCTCCTCCTCTAATTCTTCTTCTATTTCATGGGCCATTTGTATTCCTATATCATTTGTGTGACTTCTTCCTCTTGTGACCACCTCTGTTGTTCCTCTTCCTCCATTGTTTTATTTTCCTCTTTTGTTGGATGTTGCTTAAGGAAGTCATCTTGCTTCCTCTTTTCTTCCTCCTCCATATGTACGTGCTCCTCCTCTCTTTTTCTATCTTCTTCCATTTTATTTTCTATCTCTATTCTCCTCTTCTCCTCTCTTTGTTTCCTTTCTTGCTCTACCTCAATTTCTCCTTTACTCATTGGATCAACATTGAACTTCCTATTGATTTCCACCATTGGGTCACATTTTATCCTATTTCTTGGTGCCATAGTGCTTACTTGAGCAGTTTCTTGTTATTGAGTCTCCTCCATGAATACATCTAGTGCTTATGAAACCTCGGACGGACCAACCTCTCTATTCTTTCTCAGAGCATTGTACCAATCCTTGATATTTTTGTCCTTTGACATTTTTATTGACCTACATGTGACAAAGTGTATTGTATCTTATCATAATGTTGTTTTCACACTTCTCTCGGATCATATATCTGAAAACCCCATGTTCGAAAGTGAACACACTTGAGTTCTCCAATATTACCATCAACTGCCTTGAGGCTCTTGAGCTCATAAATACCAATCCGTAAAGGAAAAGCAAGAAAGGTAACCTATTCTTCCTATGGATTTGTGTAGACAATCCATTATTCAGCTGATAGGCTACCTCCTGAAAGAACACCTTGTTGGTGACATACTTAGGCATAAGATGAGGGGACATATGACACCAGAAGCATCTAATGTATGTGTCTTTCCGTGAAGTAACCCAATCAACAATATGATGTATGTGCCTTGTGGTGAAAATGAATTGCAACCTAATACATTAATTTTAATTATTTTACAACTTGAATTAAATTACTTACCGTAAGTAAATTTTATAAAAATATATGAAGCGAGTTAAATATTTTTAATGCAAATTTAGCAAATATTTAAAAATATTTAAATGAATTCATTTTCTTAGTATTTTAGTTTTATTTAATTTTCCTAAACACTTTATATATAAAATTTTTAATTTGATCTATACAGAGACAAAATGTATTTATATCTATTAAAAATAAAGCTATAATTATTATATTTTGACATATATTTACTTTCCGAAAATATTTTATATCCGGTACAATTTTATTTTAATATTTTAAGTAAAAATTTAGCTTGTGTTAATGATAATATTTAAATGTAACATTTAATTAATATATATATATATATATATATATATTATTTTATTTTATTTTATTTTATTTTATGTTATGTGATAAATAGTTCATATATATGTGTATAGTTGTGATCAACGTTCATTATTAGACAAGTTCATGACTTGTTCAAAAATATATATGTGGATGGTAATCTATATGTATAAGCTATAAATTTTGTATTTATGATTATATATATATATTTTATGAATATTTATTTTAATTAAAATTAACAAATAAATATATAAAAATTAAATTATTTATTTATTTAAAATTAATAAAATAAATTATTATTTAAAATTTTAAAAATTATTTTAATTTTACATGTTAACTTTTATAAGAAATTTAAAATACAATAAGACAATTATATATATATATATATATATATATATATATATATATATATATATATATCAAGTCCTAGTTGCACAACCAGTTGAGCATGGGTCTCGTTAACAAGGCGGCCCAAGAGGAAACCTCACGGGGGTGGTTGTGCACTGTGCTAGGGGGAGACATGCTAAAAGAAATCCAGTCATCTTAGGGGTTGTGCGGGCAAAGCTGGGTGCGATCCTTAGGTGATTTTGACGGATTAGATGGCCCTGGATCGTAGTTTCTGAAGCCACGGGTCAAACCTAGAGGATCATAGACAACTTGAAAATAAATGATATATATATATATATATATATATCATTTTACATAGTGTGTGTGTGTGTGTGTGTGAAATATATAAAATTAATAAGGAAATTTATTATATATATCATAATAAAATTGTAGTGATAAAAAAAGTTTAACCATAATATTTTAATAATATCAAATCCATGCCTGTTGAGCAATTCTCAACCTTTTCCTCTGATTTGAATAGTATTCTACTGATTGTTAGATCTTAAGCTCAAAGGTTTTTACACGTTATTCTTTGTTTAATATCCAAGATTCTAACATTGGATGTATAATCAACACCTATGTCCCTTCCTGTGATGCCCCCAACTCGGTTCCACCTTTTGGGGCACCATGCGACATCGGCTAGACTCCCATACTTATTATTTTTTTCATCTTCTGGACTGCGCCTTCCAACATTATTATTATCTGTGTTTTATTTAATTATTAGCAATGTGCATAGTAACATAACATAACAATGCAACAATACCAATCGAGAGACCAAAACAAAAACAGGAATAAAGAAATTGAAATCTTCACTATAATTTTACAAATTATTTACAATATGTTATAGCACAGAGGCTACTTGTACTTGAGCGAAACACTCACCCGAATCCCAGTTCACAGGTCACCTAGGCCACAACACGTACTTCCTTCCCATCTGCAACATGTACTTAGCTTCCCTTGGTAAACCTCAGTTACCTTCCTATATGCTACATGCACTTGCTGCCGACTCACCTATAGCCCGTATCACTCTTCCCATAGGGTGAGCACATACCTGTACCCGGCTACTCGTCTTACCATTGCACAAGGTACTCGTGTCTTGACCCCTGACACTATGACCATCTGAATGGTCCTATTTCTTGTGATTGCGATTGTTGTTTGTTCAATCCACCATGCAACCTTCCATATATATACGACTCTTCATTGAGTGTAATACGAAGGGTCATGTAGCTTGGGTCATCGACCCTTCCAAGCCGACCTGCCCACTATGCTTGACACAACCGTTTAGCTTGTGCATGACACGGTCCGTTGCACATTTTTCCCATCCCCCATCTGTGTTGCCCCCTTGCAACGTTTCCTCCTTGTCGCACTTCGTCGCTCGATTTTTTTCCACTTTGACCTGCCTAATTTTGTCGCTCCACTCTCATTCATCTGCACTGGGGTGTGGCCGCCCTACCCAAGTGTGCACCCTTGGTTGTGTTTTCCACCTGACGCATTTAAGAAAATTCATGTTGCCAATAACCGGTCTGTCGCCTATCATGATGCCTTTAACTGAACTTCCATCGAGCGCACTCTTCATCTCCACTTATTTAATTGAACATGAGTGGGGAAAGTTCTTGGTGTGCCCGCCACTACATCAGCACACTCATCGCACATGATGGGCATGTCCCTATCTGAAACTTTCCTATGTGTCATGTGTGATCGATTGGGCACCTGACCAGCCCAAGGGCTGTGATGTCGACTCGAGGTCCAAAAATCCTCTCCCACCACAAATAATTGTCGTCGTCAGCAATCCAAACAATCGTGTAAAATACTCGTTAAACTGTGACATCTCCTTTTTCCACCTCCACAGTGAATCATCCCTCTCCCAACCATTTTACTTTGGTGCATCCTTCCATCGCAAGAAGTACTCTCTCCTCATGGCTCTCCCGACTCTCGTAATTCTGAGATCCAAGATATTTGCCAAAACTAGGCTCGAGTTGTCCACAATCATGGGTGGTTCCCTTGGTGGTGCTGCTCTCTCAAGATGATGAGCATCAAGTTGACATCTCTTAAGGTGACTGATATGGAACACAAGATGTTTCAAACGCATGTGGTTCAGAAGATCTAAATCATAAGAAACTTCACGAAATCGCTTCTTTACCTGTAATGGTCCTTCATAATTTCTCGTCAAATATATCATAGTCCCTTTTGGTGGATGAAACTGATCTCTAGTGATACTCTGCAAAACCATGTCCCCAAAATTGAAGTGTGCTTCCCTCCTATCCTTATCTTCGCATTTCATCATTCTCCTTTCTACATCATGCGAGTAAACCTATGCTAACTTCAACTACTCCTCTCATGCTGTTAAGAATATCTTTGCATGCGGACTCGAAAAAATCCACTTGGTACCACGGTGTGTGGAGAAACTCAAATCTATCCATTGACCAAGTCAAATGTGCTATAGCCAGTTGAAAAAATAATTTTCAATTTGTAGCTAAACTGAGCTATATCCAAGAGTTCAGGGAAATTTTTCTCATCAACCCTCATATAATGTCTCAATTAGTCCTCCAAAAGTGTGTTGATCCATTCAGTCTACCCATATGTATGCAGATGGTAACTCGAACTTTGCAACAATTTTGTCCCAATTAACTTAAACAAAGTGGTCCAAAATATTCCTATAAAACACAGACTTCAGTCAGAAAAAACACTCAAAGGCACTCCCCAATCCTTCATAATATTCTTGAAGAATAACTCATGTGTCTCCTCGTCTCCACAATGTCTCTTCGTTGAAATTAAGACGACATAATTTGAAAAATGATCCAAAACGATCATAATCCCATTATACCCCTACACGTGAAATAACTGAGTGATCAAGTCCAACGAAACACTCATCTAATGTCTCTGGTTATCAGATTTGTCCAACTGAAAAGTGACCCACGTATGTACATAATCCTCCACATCCTCCCTCCACTACAAGGAAAAGACCCTCTAGCGGATGTTTTTGACGAACCCCGTACAAAAATAGCCTAGAAATCCATTTGTAAAGGAGGTTACTAGAGGAGTTTTGCGGGTGGAGGTTTTTGCAGATGTTTTTTTTTTTCTGGTGCATTTCTCATCCTAAACCGCACCAGTGCCTTCAACTAGAGGAAGCAGCGATGCGCACTAAAACTTGGCACACCGGGAAAACATGCGCTCGGTACAAATCTTCCTGGTGCATCTAATTATTATATCGCACTGGTGCTCTACACAGATTTAGCAGCGGTGCGTTCTAAAAACCCATGCCAAAACTAAAACATCTTAGTGCGGTTGAAAGAAACCACCCGGTGCACCTCAAAAACCCGCACATTAGAACAGGAATAAATAAATAAAAAATTATGGCCAAAAATACACATTTTTCACTTTTCAGTCCTCTAGAGATCTTAAGCATTGGTGCCAATTTACCTTGTGTGAGGCGCCCTAACATCGATGCTTCCATTGCACGCACTGTTGTTTTCCATTACCCACCATATCCATTTAGAATTTTGCAAAATGGTGGGAAAATTTACTTTTGCAAATTATACAGCTAAAATGGTAACCCAAAAAGGAATGCTTGCTTCATCTGCAAACAGGAAGGTCACTTTGCTCGAAAATGTCCTAAGAGCTCTTCCAACAAGCTAAAGGCATGTTTTGAAATTGATGATTTTGCTGATTCCTGGTCAGTTGTTGATTCTCAAGATGAAGTTTCAGATGTGTATATATTGACCGATGTTTCTTTGTCCGATACTGACTCAACTCCTGATACTTGTCAAAAAATGAACCGATGCTTTGATGACATTGAATGCGATGAAGAAGATGAACTGCATTACAGTGATGAATATAGTTCTGATGAGTATACTGATGAAACCTCTGACTATTTGTCTGATGGTACTGTCTCAGTTGTTCCTTCACTTTCTATCTCTACCGATAATGGTATCAAGAATTCACCTCTCGTTTTACATTCTTTGTCTCCATTACCCACTTTGAATTCTTTCTGCCCTTATGCAAAAATAGTTTCTCAGTCCTCATCTTTACCAGCTCCTACCTCTGTAAATACCGATGAAAGTTCTTTTCTCAAAAAGATTGTTAAAACTAATAATCTTCTATATGTTCCTGTTGAAGTTCAAGTTAAAGGTGAGTGGATTACTGTTGATGCCTTCATTGACACTGGTGGTTCTAATAATTTAGCTTGCCCTTCGTTGTTTAAAGGTTTATGGAAACCTTTGCAACACATTCTTACTTCCGAGACCATTGGTGGTTCTGTCAATCTCACCCATTATGTGGATAATGTTTCTTTAAAAGTTGGGGGGAGTATTGTCAAGTTTTCTGCTTTTCAGCATTATGATACCTCTGCTAGTTTATTTTTGGGCATGCCTTTTATCAATTTTGTCTTACCAATGACTATCAGTGAAGATAAAGTTATCTTCAATATCAAGAAAAAGGCAATCTCAGTTCCGAGATTAACTTTGGCTAATTCCGAAGCAAGAAGAGAGAATAGCCAAAAGAAAGCAGGTACAAGAAAACCTTTGATAGACTCTAATAATTGGCAAGAAGTGCTACAAATCTATGAAGAATTGAGTCTGAATAAAACCAAGCAGAAAGCAAATAGAACTCCTGATTGGTCTCCAAAACAAGTTGCTATCTTTGATGAATTGTTGAAAAATTGTTCAGAAAATCCTCAAGCCTTTTGGAGTATAGAGAGTCCCCAACAAGAGATCATAACTCTGCATGACAATGGGGTTAAAGGAAAACTGATACCATGTACTCCAAGTGATGAAAAGGAAATTAGAAAGCAGATTGAAGAACTCTTGAATCTTCAATTAATTGAGCCAAGTGATTCTCATTATTCATGCTCTGCTTTCCTGGTTCGAAATCATTCTGAAATTATAAGAGGTAAAGCTAGGATGGTGATCAACTATAAACCTTTGAATGCTATCACCAAGAGTTTTAATTATCCTTTACCCCGCCAGGAAACGACAATGCAGAAGATTCAAAATAGCAAGATCTTCAGTAAGTTCGACATGAAGTCTGGTTATTACCAGATCCAAATCAGAAAAGAAGATTGTCATAAGACTGCTTTCACCTGTCCAGCAGGATTTTTCCAATGGAAAGTTGTTCCCTTCGGTTTGAAGAATGCGCCTGCCTTCTTCCAACGGCGCATGGATTTCATTTTTGGTAAATATGATTTTATTGTTGTATATATAGATGATATTTTGATTCATAGTCAAAATCTTGAAGACCACTTGAAGCATTTGCAAATATTTCTCGAAGAAGTCAGAAAGCATGGCATAGTACTTTCTGAGAAGAAAATGGTCTTGTTTCAAGATAGTATTGATTTTCTTGGTATTCATATTATTAATGGCAAAATTCAGATGCAGCCTCATGTCTTGACTAAGCTATCTGAATTTCCAGATGAGCTTAAAGATACCAAGACAATTCAAAGATTTTTAGGTGTGCTTAATTATGTACATAAATATATTCCCAGATTGTCTGAAAAGACTGCCCCAATAAGACAGCATTTGAATTCTAGATGGTCTCCTGAAGCTACTACAGCTGTCAGATTATTGAAAGAAGAATGCAAAAATCTTCCTAAGCTTAAGCCTCCAGGTAATGGATTCTTAATATTACAAACAGATGCTTCTGACTCATTTTGGGTAGCTATTCTCTTTGAGCGCAGAAAAGTTGAAGAAGAAGAAGTAGCAGAAGAAGTCCTATGTGCATATGTGTCAGGAGAGTTCCCGCCTCACCAAAAGAATTATTTCATAGCTGAAAAGGAAACCTTTCCATCTTCAATGGCATTCAGAAATTTGAACTATATCTAGCTCCAGCTAAATTTTTGATAAGAATAGACTCTATGAATTTTAAATATTTCTTATCAGCCAAAATCTCCAAGCAACTTGCAAGAGGAAGATTATTGGCATGGCAGTTATGGTTCCAGATGTATGATTTTGAGGTAGAATGGGTTCCTGGTATTTCTAACTATTTAGTAGATGCTTTGACCAGAGATATGAATAAAGCTCACATCCATCACAGAACCAGCCTATTTTCTCTTCCAGGCAAATCAGTTAAAGATGATAATTTTGAAACTTTTGTTAGAAGATTTCATATACTAGACTTGGTTCTTCATAATACAGCTGAAGAAATAAAAATATTGTTGGGTTGAGAATAAAAATAAATCAATGGATTCAGAGATGCCAAGCATGGCAAACAAAGAATGTAGGTGTTTTACTTGGATTAGATGAAGAATTGGTAAAGGTATATCCTCTGCCAAATATAGAAGTAAAACTCTATTTTAAGACACTTGATGATTACTGGTCAAAACAATACACGGATGATATGATCAAAGTTTTGACAACTTTGAATTATTATCAGATTATTGGTGGCGTGGATTTCTCCTTTGCTATCTACACTTTTGCTAAAATGTTGGATTTAGATGAAATTAATATGTGTGAGAAGGTTGAGAGATTTTTAAAATCTCTAAGAATTCCAGATCTCTTTGAAGAACTAGAAGCAGCATTTCTTCAAAGAATCGATGAAAATTTTGAGAGTACAGATTCATTTCCCCAATATGAATTGTTTGAACCTTTTGCTGATTGGGAAATTAAAGATGGTCTTTGTAGAAAGAAGCCCCATGTAAGAGCTTCTCAATGCATAGAAAGGTCGCTGCAATATTTGAGAACGTTTTCAGCACCATGGGATTACCAAAGTATTGAAATCAGAAAGCCTATTGTTCCAAATCCCTTTGCTCAGATTTATGGTCCCGAAAGGATTGACGAATCTGTTTTAGTTGATAATGTTGAAGAAGTAAAGAAAATTTCTTTATGGCTTAGAGAATTCTACAAGCTCAGACTGCCTGAGAAATTATCTATGATTAGAACCTTAGAAGAATTCCAAGGGAAGAAAAAAGTAATCAAATTATTGATCAATCAGAAGTCATTGATTACTATTAGTGTTTTAAATGGAAACTGGACTGATGATGCTCTTTGTTTAATAAGTTTATTACTATCAACCAAGGTTTGTTCTTCAATGATTTTTGAACTAGGTTGGCAGCAAAAAGAAGATGTTAATCATAATTGCAAACTTTGGGTTCAGTGCGCTATTGAAAGATCGGTCAGCATGTTTCAAATATTTAAATGGGAACTATTGGATGGAGTTGAGATGCCAGTTCAATCACTTCCAGAGTTCCGAAAAAGCAAGAAATATTCTTTCCTTGACATTGAGATAGACCCCATGGCATATGTGAGCAGGTGGAAGAAAGCAGATGACAAATATCTTTTTCCACAAAAGAATCTCTATGTAATGACAGATATTATCAAATTTGATATAGGACAGTCGTCACGGGCTCCACGAAAAGAGGAATCTTCTACAGTCGCCCCTAAAGGAAAAGCAGCTACAGAAAAAGGTAAAGAGAAGGCATCCGAAGAAAAAGAGACCATATATGTGGATCTGTATCAAGATGCTCAAGATCAACAAGATCACACATGGGAATCAGAATATTTGGAGTGGTTACACCAATCTTTGGCCAATCAAAAGCTTCCTTCATCCTCATCCGAAATCAGTGAACCTGATCACGATGAAGATTTTGATAGTGACCGAGAACCGAAAGGTCCTTGGTAGTGCATTTTACTTTTTAATTATTGTACTCGATAATATTGAGCAGACACCATCTGGGCCAGTAATGCCTAACAAGGATCCTCAATAATTCTCATATGTTTTCTTAGATTATATATAGGAGTGTTTGTGTGTTTTAAGATCATCGAGTGTGAGTGTGTGAGCGAGTGTGCGATTGAGTGTTTGTATGAGTGTTTTGTATTCATGCTATAAGAGATAAGAGATGAGAAGGCTCTACTTTGAAGCATAAATTGGTATGTAACATATTATTT